>ML776595.1:450251-494267 GCA_009831015.1 Picea engelmannii | reverse complement strand
TCCTCCTGGGAAATGAACTCGAAGATGTAGAAGCCTTTGCCAACGGAGTAGCAGGTCACACTGTTCTTTGTTAACGGTCTCCAGTTTCTCTGGATCCAGTTGTCGGTTGTTCTGGTGGAAGGCCATAGCCCCATGAACTGGCCTACTAAACCTCGCTCTGAGAGAGAGATTGCTACTTTCATTGGTTGATCTGGCGGGAGGCAGATTTCGGGTATGGCCTCCAAACGCTTTACAAAGCTCGAGGTCTCTCCTTGGGCTGTCTTCTTCGAGCAGGCTGTGATCAGTTTTTTAAAGGTCGATGAGGGGGAGGGAGGGGGTGGCGGCTCCCCTCCGTCCTGACTTGCCATGGCGGCCGAACCACTCAGAGCGCGTCAAACCCTAAACGATTCAGCGCGTCCTCATGATCTCTTTTTGTTTGTTTGTTGCAAGTGATATGAACATGTAAATAATCTAAACGAATGAATGTGTTATGCTTTAGGAATACATAGAACAACTAGTCATTGATAATATAGTAGTATTGTTTCTTTGTTGTTATCTAACAGGTTTTGTTTTGTTCAATCGTTGAAAGGAATGGATGGTTTCTGGTTTAAAATAATTAAATAATTTGGATAAATTCAATTTGGTTATTTTTATTCTAAAAAGGGAAAGAGTCATTGTTGTTCGGTGTGTTTATTTTTAGAAAATATGCCCCCAAGAAGAACTCATGTTCAATAGTTCGCCAAAATGCCAAAAAGGTAAAAAGAAAGAAATGGGGGAGATTTCGCAAGAGACCACAATCATGATTGTGGATCCATTGGAATATGTTTTGCTTCTAATTCATATTCCCATGATAGAAGAAACTTCACTACGTCTGATATATAAATACATCGAATCAAGCACTGGAATGTAGGATTCGTTACTAAGTTGGAATGAGCTATATCATAAATTCTATAAAGAAGAATGTCAAGAGATCATACCCCATAGCGATCCTACTATAATGGAAATGTATAACACTTTTTTTATGAATATCAGGAGATCCCACTTACATGTCATTGTATCCAGAGCACCTGTGTTTCCCTAACCATAAGAAATTGAATGGATAATAAGTCCTATTGATTCTAAGAATTATGTTACTAATGATGATAAAGGTAATTTTGTGGGATTTTTCCTACCTCTGGAAGTAGATAAATATTATAAATTTCCATTAGCATAAATGATCCTAAACAACACTTTTGTAGCAAGATTATATGACTGGTTATGGGAGAGGTGTGTTCTCAAACTATTATGTTAGACTGGTTATGGGAGAGGTGTGTTCTCAAACTATTATTCAAGGATTCAATGCATCTCTAATGAAGGAGGAAAAGAAAAGGATATTTATCCCTTATGGTTTCAAGGTAGGTCACTATTTCATTAAAGATACAAGGAAAGCAATGCAAGAAACACTTATCCATTTGGAATGTAGGTTTCATATCCATTTGCAATACAGGTTTCAAACTAGAGAGATTTAGAAGGCATGATCCTAAAGGCCTAGTTTTGAAACATGTTGAACAAATGTCTTATAATTGGTCATACAATCATGAGAGATGGGAAGAGGAAGCCTTCATTGAAAATGCCCAGAACTGGGATGAGGTTTTGTAAAGAAAAATTAACCCTCATTTAATTGTGTTTAGATCCTTGTCCATAGATGAAAAAATGTTGGAAAAAAATTGTGATTTAGTTGTTGGGAGAGAAGTTAAAGAAGCAAGAAGATAGGAGGAAATTAGATTAAGGGAATAAGTTGAACATAAGGCCATTCAATAGGAATATGCCAGACTACATCAAGAACAAGAACTTCAGTGCAAACCAGAAGAAGAAATATGGAAGAAACAAGAAGAACATGTTCTTCAGAAGGAACGAGAGAAAAAAAGTAGAGTTGCAAAAGCTTAATAGAGAAGGAAAGATTTGCAAAAGTAGCTTAATAAAGAAAGAGAAGAAAAAATGTTATGGGAAGAAGAGAAAAACAAATTCATTGAGGATTCCAGGCAAGATCAAGAAAAATAAGATAAAAGGATACAAGATGAACTATTGCAGAAAGAGATGGAAACCAAGAAAACATTGGATCAACAATATGAATCTCACCTACAAGAGCTCCTACGAATATCATTGATTTGATTGAAGAAGAGGAAGATGTGTCCAAAGAGAGAACCCAAATAGAGGAGGAAGGTGTTGATCAAACAGATGATCAAGAAACTGGTAAAACTGAAGAACACAAAGAGACATAGAGAACCGATCTGGGTAAAGGATATGAAGAAGCCCATGTAATTGATAAAGGCAAGGAACTAGAAATGGAGCGCTTTCACACTCCAAGTAGTTTAGAAAAAATTATATCCTAGGGTAATCAACCTATTTCAAATCCTTTAAATGAATTTGTTGACTTAGATTCCATTGCCTATGATTGTCATAGACAAGCCATTGTTGAGAGAATGCAGAGGAAGTGGAATATAAATGTGGACAATGTTGTGATATGTACTTTTGATGAGCTCATGTTGGACACCGAAAAGGAAAAGGTAAGTGATATGTTATCTGTTGGAGTAGCTATCTCTTGGGATACTATTGACAAATCCAAGGATGATGAACATGGGGCTGAAGGCATGAAAAAGGAAATTGAGTTCCTTAGGAATCAAGTAAGCCACTACAAAGAATCCCAAGATGTTGTTAACCCCTTTGTGGAAGAAATTTTAAATATAGATAAGGAGCATGAACAAGTCAAAAAGGATTTCTTGGTCAAGATCAGAGAACTTCAAGAAGAAACTTTGCAGTTATCAATCATGCGTAAATAATTTCTAAGATGGATTGCAAAGTATGCCCAAGCACAAGATAAGATTGAATACATGGAAGAAATTCAGAAGGGTCGAGGTGAAGAAGAATAAAAGGAGCAATACAATACTGGGGATAATTGGTCATGTCAGCTCAAGGCCAAGTAAATGATGAATGGGTGACTTGCTCAAAATCATGGGGCTCTATACATAAAGTCATGATGGAAAATTGTTTGCCCAGTTTTGTCCAACTCAAAGAGTTTCATCTAATCAATGAAGTACTAGTAGAATTTAAGAAGATCGTTGATAAATGGGAAGTAGACGTTAGAGCAATTACTTTAGTAATCCATGGCCATATGCAGGAATATCTTGTTGAAGAAGTTAAGATGATTGCTAGGATGGAATCACTACTTCCATAAATAGAAAGATATGCTCAACGATTCAAAACTAAGAGAGAGAATTTGGGTTTCCCCATAGATCGACATGTTTTCCCATACATTCGGTTGTGTGAATAAGTGTTCAAATAGTGGGTCAAATACAATGTTGAGCATCAACCTCAAAGAAAGGGATTTTTGTCTCTGAGTCGAATTTTTGCAAGAATTGTAGTGAAGAACTATTTCAAAGTTAATTTCAAGAAACTATGATTAGATTCAAGGCATTTTGGTTTGCTAAGGAATCTTTGTACCTTTATTCTTTGTTGTGGATTATTTTACTATTGTTTAAATGTCTTAGTCATCCAATAAGAATTTCAATTGCAACTAAGTTATCTTTCATAATTGAATGGATTGTTGTTATTCTCAGTAAATGCTTTCTTAGTTATCCTTTTTAATGAAATATATTTTGAACTAATTCTAGGTATTTTATTTCATCTCTTTTAACTTTATCTTATCTATATTTCCTGAATATTATGCAGTAATTAGTTCTTAGAGGAATTACTTCCAAGGTGATCAAAAGTTGTGTTTCATATTCATTGGTTTTTCTTATAGGTTATCTTGCCAGACATATCTCTTTTAAACCCATTAGATTTGTTTACTTTTTGTAGTTATTTCATAAAATTGGAAAACTTAAAAAGAGAAAATAATGACTATTAAATCCCATTGAATGGTTGTTAGACCAATAAACTAGAGGATTATTTCACACCAAACATGGAAGAGTCTAGTTGGGCCTCCTCATTGTGTTTAATACCTACTATTGATCATTGGGAATCTAGCCCCCTCGACACTATCTTTTGAAGGGGATTACCCCATGATCAATTGGTAAAGGAGTGAGTTAAAAAGTAGACAAACTCAATCTTTCCAATGAGTCTATTTTTTTTCCAGCAAATCCCACTCATTTTTTTTAAATTTTGACGATCTTGTTCATCTTAAAATGGTTTGAAACCCCTAATGACAAAATTCCATGGTCAAAGTTCCCATCAATAAGGTGGAAATATAACTTCAAGCAAAATTCCTACTGGATTTGGAAAATAATTTCAATGGAAAATGGTTGAGTTTGTCCACCTTTTAATTTGCTCCATCAGTAAAGCCTTTACTTTTTCATAGGAGAGATGGAATGTTCAAATCTCTCTGCTCCCCCATGTTAAAGTGAGTGTTTTTACCATGATAATGTGGATTTGGGGCCCACCAAACTAGTAGACCATTTTCTTGACCATTCAAAACTATAACAAGCATATTGCTTGCATTGAAATAAGAGGTCCTCTACACAATGCTAAAATTTTGAGTTCAATTCTAGTGTTTTTGTCCAATTTGAATGTTATAGGTGGTTTTGGAAAGGACATTATCAAGGTTTGGGTGGAGTAAATTTTGCAACCCATAGATTTTACGAGATAGGCAACAAGTTGCCCATAAATTTCCTCATATAGATATACCACATTTTACAATTTTTCTTTCATAAGCAATGAACTTGTAGGTCTTAGTGGGTGGTGTTATCACTCCAAGAAACTCCTTAGGGTTGTAGGCTAAGGATGCTTGGTAACTTAAGAAATCACTAACAATCAAGTGTTTGGAACAATGGGATAACTGAGAAGGCTTAGCAAAAAGACAACATGTCATACCTCTAATAAAAAGTGCTTCGAGAAACTAGATATCAGTTATAGAAAATAATCAAGGTATGAAGAAAAACATTCAAGATAACCAAGTACAAATCTGTAGGGTTATACAAGAATATAAAGGAGATATAATTCATATCCATGAGCTATATCAGAAGATGACAGTTCTGAACAACTGAACTGAATAGAATTAAATATAGAGTAATGGAAAATATGAACAGACTGACATATAATGACCAAAGAAAACTCTCATTCATATGGCAAGATAGTGTAAAAGTACATAGCCAAAAATGTATCTAGAATTGAACCTCTCTAGTGCTCCAAATGTCTTTGGCTTTATAGCCTTACAAGATGAAATCTAGATCCTTGAAAGATGGATCAGATTTCCTAAAAATAGTCAAATCAAAACAGAGACAACAAGTGTAGGATGAGATCCTATAAAAATGGATCTAGAATGGAAAATCAAAACAAAAATAGGAAAGGTCCTATTTAATGATCTCTAAAAATAGTAGATTGCTGATGAAGTGCAGTTTTAGCCTCCTAAGGCTGTTTGATTTGGTCCTCCAAAGATAAAATTCGAATTGGGTGATGTGTCATTTGATCCCTATCATTTTGCCCTTGAAAATGACCAAATCTAGTCAAAAAATTCCCTTTTGACTTTCATCTCCAAGAATGGCCTTCAGATTTTGATTTGATAATTCATAACCAGCTTATTGAAGAAGATTTCAAACCATTCAAACCGAAAAAATCTCGATCTATGTAAAAATTCGGCTATTCTGGCCGTGACAGGATTTCACCGGCTAATTTACCCGAAAATCCTCTCCTTAGTTGGTGAAAGGCGGAGCTTTCACCAGCTAACTAGTTATAATTCTGCCTTCTGCACTGGTGAAAGCGCAGAGTTTTTTCAAAATCAAATTTCTCAGTCATGGAGAGTCCGTTTTGCATGCTTAAATAGTCGATCGACATCTACAAATCCTGAGATTTCCAATGGTGCTTTCAAACCTGCATTTGGATCCCGGGAAGCTAGTCAAATATTCCTTACAAGATTAGGCATCATTCTTTCAAAAATGCCAGTGCATTTTTTATCGCTAACATCTGGCTCCAACTGGGATGGATACCTCCCTGTGAGGTCTCCAAGAACCTAGCAGACCTTGTGCCTTTAGTATTGGGCATGGAGTCATTCAGCCTTTATAATTTATCATCTGGATATTTCCTACTCAACATCATCAAGTGCCATGCCTCAGTTACTCTRYAGCTRACCTACAACTCCCTGGAATYGTCYCCGCAAATGGTCAAACATTAACTCAGATTCTTGTGCTTAATYTCCCGTAGCTTATTTCAGSTGGYTTTCCATATATAACTTTCTCMTCTACAGTGTCATTCTTTTCTCCATGCTTATCACCTCCTATTTCTGCATGTGATTTATCTGAGTTTTTACCACTTGAAGCATTACCAAAATGCACAACCATTTCACTTTGCTCTTCCATACCTTTGCCAGTTGGAAATTTCACAATATGATGACCATCAGTTGCAAGTCCACAAAATTTAATGTTTTCAACCAAGGAACTAGGCTTGGCCATGACCTCTAAATTTGCAAGAGAATGAGATTTCACTTCCCACTAATGTATCTGCGCCATCCTTAGCTTTCAAAAATGCTTTTTGTGCTTTCACCAGCTAACTCGCCTTATGATTCATTGGTTAGCTGGTGAAAGCGCAGCCTTTCACCAGCTAACTGGTTGTAAAATTGCCCCTGTGTGCTGGTGAAAGCTCTGCCTTGTTTAATTTCTTCTCCCACGCTGATAGAAACAAGTAAAACGCACAAGCAACGTGCAAGCATCTCAAATGCACAGATCTAATCTCTCTTTGATGCAATCCTCCAACACATGTGTTTGACAAGGTCATGCATGGTGTTCCATATCTGAAGATCTTCCTCATCTTTCATATATGCTTCAGGCGAAGAGTAGGCAAAATAGCCCATTGGCTTCAACAACCTGTACAAATCTAGCAGCAATATACCATCCCTCTGAAGCCAATCAATTCTACACCTGGAACAGTGAGCAATACAAATGGACAATGTCTTTCATAATGCTTCATGACCCCCAAATTTAATTTGAGCTCGAGCTGATAAATAAGGTTTCGATCCAAGCATGGAATTAAATCTCAAGGTAATGAACCTTTCAGCTCCTTCCTATCTGGACCGAATGCTTCGGTCCCAAACCCTTTTACATATACATCAGCAAAAAGTTATGAAAGATCTGGCACTGGACTTTCCTTTGCCGAGGCAATTGCATCATTGACTTGTTTTAAATAACAAAACAAAAATGTCCTAGTTTATTGGAAAGGAGATTCATTCGAATCCTAAGACATAAACTAAAACAAAAGTAGTTGTAAAGGTTGTCGAATGGCTGAGTTTGCTGATGTCGAATCTCCCTTGGCAGTCACCACCAGCACATCCTTGGTGTCTTTCAGAAACGTATAGTTGTAAAGAATGCAAAAGAACATCAATCCAAGCGGGACCACCTTCTTCAGTGTGCTGATCTCAACTCCTAGGAATGTCTTCGAAGCCGGCACAAAACTCCTGTGCATCGCTACCACCCGCATCAACAGCAATGGCCTGAGAGGCCCTACATATGTGCCGAGACTTTCTGTTGACGAGGGTATCATTTTGAAGTCCAGAAGCAAACAATTGTCTGCTCTTTCAGATGGTCTATCTAATTTTTCTAGTCTAATCAAAGTATAAAGCAGTCGAAATGTATTTTCTAACAGAATCCTGTGGAAGTCTGAAAACAGATCAGCATGATGAGCTTTAGCATAGGAATCTGAGAAGTAAGGAATAAAATTGTTAGCTGGAAACTCTCGTTTAATTTTTAGTAAGGCACCACATGCTGCCCCAGAAACTGTTATTTCATGGACGTCTTCTACCTCAAAGTGTGCCAAGGCAAACAACTCTTTCTGCTGTAATGCCTCATTCCTCAACGTGTATTTGCTTCTTACAAAATCGGGCGTTTATATCATTAATCACGAGCTGTCAAAAGCCCGTAGGATGCCAAGCATTCGATGATATAACCGCCCTGGATTTGCATGTTTCACCGCCAAACAAACCCTCAAATGCAGGATACAAGTGTCCAGGTGTTGATTTGCCAACGCCGAGCATACTTGCCAGGTATCACTAGTAAGAAGAGAGAAATATTTCTCATCCCCGCAAACTTTTCAACTCATCTGTGATAGCCAAGGCACGTCCTTCAGGCTCTTTTCTGAATTGTTGGGATATCAAGTATGTCTCCAAGTTGCTAATCACTGGATTTGAATCAGGATCATTTTATGATTTCAGCCTATCTATAAACTCTCTTGATATAGCATTTAAAATTTTGGTGAAAGACTTAGGATATGCTTGAAAGAGACGGAAAACAATTATCTTCAAAAATATCTCTAAAGAAGTTGTTGTAAATCTGTTGGGAGGGAGTGCATTTAGCAATCGAGCCATCCAAGCCCATCCATCCTTCACACCATGCAGGTTGTTAACACCTGGTATGTCTGTCTGAATGATTGCTGCATATAGAGTCACATATGCCTTCATGCGTGCCAAGTTACCTGTACTTTCACAAATTTTCAATTACTTGCTTAAATTTGGATTGGATCTCAAAGCTTGGCACTCGTCCTGTAGAGCCTTTAATTTCCCAATTCTCTCTGCCTCGCAAATCTTGTAGAATCTTCTTTGCCTTGAGCATTCGCCCTTTACTCACAAGCCACCTTGGAGATTCTGGCAGGTTAAACATGGTCAAAAACACAAAAAAGATAAATGGAATGAACAAGACAACCAACATCAGCCTTCAAAATAGGTGCCAAATCAACTTGAAAACCTCCTCCAACTGCTTTGCACCAAAAAGTGGATCTTAGATTGGACATTATAATTCAATATCTATCTTTAGAAAGGGTTTTCAAGAGATTTGGTTGAGTAAGACTTCGATCTGAGCAAAAATACACTTCCGCTGCCTGTCTCAGGTTTCACCAACTAATTCACCTTACGATCTGCTAGTTAGTTGGTGAAAGTTCTGCTTTTCACCAGCTAACTGGTTATAATTTCACCTTCTGCGCTGATGAAAGTTCTGTCTTGGTCAAATAGCACAGAAATAAACATTTTATGTTGCCATGTATAATCTCAAGTATTCATGAGCTAGCCACAAGCTGGAACTTGGAATCTTATGTGAAATATGATGTGGGATGTGTATAATGGTATCATGACATAGTATTTTTATCCAATGCAGATAGTAAAAAATAGATCCAAAATAATAGAAGATGATCCTAAATTAAGGTCAATCTCATATTTTTTAAGAGTCTTCATCTTTCTCGACCTCTGATGTGTGCAGATAGCCTTCCAAGGCTCGTAGATGTACTTTGATCATGATAGAATCGAATTTGCTATCTTTATTCACACAAATGACTGCTATTTTTGCAAAGTGAAGAATAAAATGCTCGAGCATCGAGCTTATTTCCTACACTATTCTACTCTAACCAGATCTGCAATCAGGTTAAGTAAATGTTGACTTCCATAACAACCATCTGAGCAACTTCAAAACTGTGATGACTTTATCTCTATCGCTGCTTAATAGAAAATAACTGAAACATATCAGAAAGTCATACTCACCCGCAGATATTGATGAATGAATGAGATCTGGAACTTGCAGAGGGTCTGAGATATATAATTCTATCAAATCACCCACCGGGTCTCTAAAATCAAGATCATAAATATTCTGATTTATGAAAAAAGGCTGCCCTTCCATGACTGGCTCTCTGTTTGTAGACATATGTCTTCCTTGCTGTCCCAACTGAGAACTGAACTGTTGCTCTTCTTTTCCTTCACAAAACTCAATGTTGAATGTAGATTGCTTGATCTTTGTTGGGGGGAAATAAAAACTGAAATTCTGATCTGAACCTTTCTACTCTTCTTCACCATCACTCTCTTTGAATCTGCTACAAACTTTCAGTTCCTGCAAATCTTGAAACTGTGAGATACCCTTAGGATCTGTTGTAGATTCAAAGCTGTCATATGTTGATATAAAAATCTGCTCATCATTTTTTAATCTTTTAAAGGAGGCAATCTGATCTTGATAGCTATTATTAACCATGACGTGCATACATCTCTGATCATCTCTTTGCTCATTATTTCTGCTACAATTCCCCTTTGTCCGCAAAACTGAAAGTTGATGGCTGCCCTTAGCATTTGCTGCAAATCAGAAACTATCTCTGGAGGACTCAACAAATATTGAAAAGTCCTGACCTGAATCTGAAATAAACCCATATGCTCGTTGTTGTTCCAAAACTGTTTCAAGCTCATAACTCTCGTGCTCAAAATCTGAAGTATATTGACATTCTGCTTGCTCATGCACTTGCAAATTTTCCAAGAAATCGCGATCTCGGATCCTTTGGGAAAGATGAATGTTTTCCTCGACTTCTTGAGCATCTTCAAACAACTGGGTCAGGGATGAAGACTCTCGTTCTAGCAGAAAAAGGACAAGATCTGAATGAATACCCATGACATAATATATCATGGCAGTTGTCTCTGTAGGCCTGACCTCCAAAGGCATGTCATGATAAACACGGTAGAACCTTCTGTTGAAAACAGGTAGGGCTTCATCCTGCTCTCATTTCAAAGCATAGAAATCAACAAGGTAGGAATCTAAAGATTTGTACTTGCCCCAATACTTCAGGAAAACATTAGAGAATTCAGTCCAAGAGCCAATTGAATCAACTCTCAGAGTTTTAAACCATGTAGCAACATCTTTGATCAGAGACTTTGAGAAAAATCTCATAATCACATCTTCATGAGCAAGCTGAAAACGATCAACAAAATCCAAAAAGGATTCCACGTGTCTCTCAGCTGAAGCTTGATTCTATCCAGAAAACCAAGGGAGATATTCATAATAGTCATCAGGATAAGGATGAAGAAGAAGGGGCAGCTTTAAAGGCTTGAACATCTTCATCCATATCTTAACTTGAAAGGTTGTGGGCTGATCATGAGAGTTAACGAGTTCATGACAAGGTTCATAAATTATGACAAGAGGGGCTGAGATCTGGACAAGGTCTGAAACAATTTCTATCTTTTCAAGGTCACATGGCTTATCAGATTCTGAAGGAAAAGAAACACAGTGGTCATCTTTGTGAATGGGCTGAGGTAAAGCCACCGAATCTACATCTACAATGCAGCGCTGCAGGATTTCCTCTTCTAAAGACGAATATATACAAGAAGGATGATGATTTTCTGAATATACAAAACAGAAAATAATTCTCTTTACACGCGAAGGGAAAAGAATGAAAGAGGTAATAAAGAACAACAACAGTTCATGAAGTAAACCAATGAACTGATACCTGGATTTTGATTTGAGCCTCTTCATCCTTTATCAACGGGATCCTCCCCAGTGGAGTCTTTGAACGTGGAGTCGCCAGATAGATGCTTACAACCAATATAATGCTCAACCTTTGTCTATCATCAAAAGCTGAAACTATGTCGTCTCCCAGGGAAGCTTGCTTCATTCTCCGTTCCCCGGCAACGGCACCAATTTGTTATCACTCCAAGAAACTCCTTAGGGTTGTAGGCTAAGGATGCTTGGTAACTTAAGAAATCACTAACAATCAAGTGTTTGGAACAATGGGATAACTGAGAAGGATTAGCAAAAAGACAACATGTCATACCTCTAAATAAAAAGTGCTTCGAGAAACTAGATATCAATTATAGAAAATAATCAAGGTATGAAGAAAAACATTCAAGATAACCAAGTACAAATCTGTAGGGTTATACAAGAATATAAAGGAGATCTAATTCATATCCATGAGCTATATCAGAAGATGACAGTTCTGAACAACTGAACTGAATAGAATTAAATATAGAGTAATGGAAAATATGGACAGACTGATATATAATGACCAAAGAAAACTCTCATTCATATGGCAAGATAGTGTAAAAGTACATAGCCAAAAATGTATCCAGAATTGAACCTCTCTAGTGCTCCAAATGTCTTTGGCTTTATAGCCTTACAAGATGAAATCTAGATCCTTGAAAGATGGATCAGATTTTCTAAAAATAGTCAAATCAAAACAGATACAACAAGTGTAGGATGAGATCCTATAAAAATGGATCTAGAATGGAAAATCAAAACAAAAATAGGAAAGGTCCTATTTAATGATCTCTAAAAATAGTAGATTGTTGATGAAGTGCAGTTTTAGCCTCCCAAGGCTGTTTGATTTGGTCCTCCAAAGATAAAATTCGAATTGGGTGATGTGTCATTTGATCCCTATCATTTTTCCCTTGAAAATGACCAAATCTAGTCAAAAAATTCCCTTTTGACTTTCATCTCCAAGAATGGCCTTCAGATTTTGATTTGATAATTCATAACTAGCTTATTGAAGAAGATTTCAAACCATTCAAACCGAAAAAATCTTCATCTGGGCAAAAATTCGGCTATTCTGGCCGTGATAGGCTTTCACCAGCTAATTTACCCAAAAATCCTCTCCTTAGCTGGTGAAAGGCGGAGCTTTCACCAGCTAACTAGTTATAATTCTGCTTTCTGCGCTGGTGAAAAGCGCATATTTTTTTCAAAATCAAATTTCTCAGTCATGGAGAGTCTGTTTTGCATGCTTAAATAGTCGATCGACATCTACAAATCCTGATCTTTCCAATGGTTCTTTCAAACCTGCATTTGGATCTCTAGAAGCTAATCAAATATTCCTTACAAGATTAGGCATCATTCTTTCAAAAATGCCAGTGCATTTTTTTATCGCTAACAGGTGGTAATAATCATATTTAGTATGTACAACAATACAATATGGGTTATTGTGACACTTCGTAAATCACTATGCATGTTGTCACTCCTTGACGCTTGACACATTAGGAAACACACACACACACACACACATATCACCCTTTAAAGTTCAATGCTTCAATCTTTAATTTTAATCATCAAATTTTAAATCCTTTGTGAAAAACTAGGTTGACAAGAAGGCCAAGTTAGAATATTGGAGAGCGGAGGAAGCATGAACTTGAAGCAAAGTTGAAATTTTCAACTTGTTGGGTCAATGAATTTGTCTCTCAACCTTGAAATTCAACAAACTTCAAAGAAGTGTCAATTTCTCCCATCTTTATGACATTTTCCATCCAACTATCATTTATCATTGTTGCATTGTATTTTTGGGGTTCACATTCTACTATCAACTCCCTTTTGGTTTTGGAATTCATTTCGAATGATTTTTTTAACAAAATTTTAATTAAAAAGAAACATGTTTCCCCCCCTTGGTTTGGGGTCTTTCTCTCTTTTTTTTGGGTTTTTTTCTTCTCTATTTTTTTCCCTTTTTTTATTATTTTGTTTCCAACTACACTAGGATTTTAAGCCATGGTTTCAATACAGTTATAATTTTAAGCTTAAAAAAATGGGGTGTTTCTATCAATATCACCTCTTTTCAATACAAGGGGTGATTTTAATATTTTGGTTGCAAGTGTACCAATTGTTAAGGCCATGGGTTTCAAAGAAGTTGCAATTTTGACCTAGAAAAAAGGAGTTGGTGTGCTACTAGGAGTGTCACTTTTGGATTCTAGGGTTGATTTTAAGGTTTTGGTTGCAATGATACAAGTTGTTAAGGCCATGATTTCAAAGAAGGTGTAATTTTGATACCCAGGGAAAAAATGGTGTCACTCTTTATGCCACTTTACGATTCGGGGGTTGATTTCAATGTTTTCATTGGAAACATTACAAGATTGTTAAGGCCATGGTTTCAAAAGGTGGTAATCTTAACCCGTCCCCCCAAAAAAGGTGCTACCGGTATCACCTTTCAAAACATAGGTTGATTTTAGTGTTTTTAACCCAACAATATGTGTTTTTAGGGCTAGAGTTCTCATTTTGAGGTCACAGTTCTCATCAAGTCGATAATTATGTTTCAACACTTTTGATGCAAAGCATGCAATTTTAAAGGTAACTAAAGCTATCTTCATGAGTGTGTAAACAGACCTAGTTGGCTCATGCCTTATACTCATGTGAAGTGGTTGTGGTAGTAATCTTTGTTTTTCATTCACTACTTTTGTGGTTGCTTGTGGATGTGAATGTCGTCTCTTGTTAATTTCATGGTGAAAGCGCATTTCTTGATTACCATATTCATGTTTGTTTATTATACGTTGTGCTAGCTAGCTGAATTAATCACTAATGGTAGAGGTAAACTATATTCCATGTCCTTTGTACGTACCCTATGTTTCATGTCAAAATTGGTTCTATTTAGTTTGCATTCCTTGTAGGGATAAGATAAACAATTAAGTAGGTTAGAGGGAAATAAATTAAATTGCATATTGCATTGACATCTTAGTTTCATTGCACCTAAACACATTTAAAAGAAATTAGAGGTGAACCAAGTATTAACTGGTAAACACACACTTAAAAGAAGAACCAATGGCGTTGCTTGTGTTTGGAGGGTTTGCTATTTCAATGGAGAAAGGTCTAATTGGGCCCTTTGACAAGGTGTATCTGTGTTGTTGACTTGGGTCATTTTCCCACATCCACATTTTGGTGCTCAAAGGAAGGGAGTGACAAACCAACCCACATTGACCATTCTTTTCAAGAATGCATTCACTACGTCAAATCCCTCTAGCACGATTGGTTTCGATGGGCCTCATTTTGTAAGGCAAGCTAGGTTCGAAACTTGGCTAGCTGAGAGGAGACACCTTATATCCAACCATGCTAAGGGTAGGTGTGGCCCAGGATGGGTGTGATCCTCGGGTATACCGCATGTAAGTTTTAAACCTATGAAATAAAACAATGCATATAGATTCTAAGTAAAACATAAATTAATCAATGACTCACACATATAGTACACACATATTTTCTGGAAACCCTTAAACGGGAGAAAACCAACCTTCCTTGGTGTCCCACCTCTCAACTCTTCATTGTATTAATTTCACCATTCACAATACAATATATACACAATATTTTAGGTATTATGCAGCTACCAAAACCTTAATCCCTTAATCCAGGATTAATTTAGAAAACCGCTAAAAAAAAAATATGTTAAAATAGCAAAAACCGCCCCCCAATTTGTTTTTTTTGGGCATTTCCCCGAATGCTCTGCGTAACCAGTGGGGGGAGAATGTTGCCCCCCTGGGACCCCCCTAGGAAATCGCTCGATGCACATGACACAGAGAGCGAAGGGGGGTATCGTAAGACGCAGTCGTCAAATCTGACGCACCCCCCCACACACATGCAAAGAATATAACACCTACCCAACAATTTTGACATCTTAGAGACCCCTGGGTCACGATTTCTTAGACCACGAGCTAGTCCCGCAAGTCACTAACAAACTAACAAACAAACAAAAAAGATTGCATTCACTACTCATGGCTCCATTCAATATTCCAACATGGGATGACAATGATGCTTTGAATCTTTCAAGATCATTACATGGCATTCTGAAAAAGGCAATAATACTCTTGGAAAATTTACCAAGATTTAATGGTGAAGGGAAAACCATCACATTTATACATATTCGGTCATGTGACCTTATATTTGGTTTACTAAATGATCTTGAAGAAGATGTTGGAATTCTCCCTCACTTTCAAAGGATGAATTTGAGATTAGTAAAAGGCATTACCACCCAAATCCGTTCATAGTTTGAAGCAATTTGGAAAAGTGTTCCTCGTTGCTCATAACGATTAATAAATGGATGTAGTATATCACGAACTAGATGAAATTTGCAAAGGGAAACATGAACCAATAAAGATCTTAGTATAAGCTTTTTACAATTAGGTCATTGGTTTTGTGAAAGTGATAGGCCTTCTAAGTAGGAAGTGTATGATTGGTTCTTGCATGTCCTCTCCACTATCGAAGAGGTAGATCCAATGTTAGCATGTAAGGAAGATCCTCTAATCCAACAATATTGGCAATTGGATGCCTCATCCACACATGCATGCAAACCAACTCACTGGACTTAAAATCAAACAAGGTGGAGTATGTGGTTGAGGAGGTGTCACCACAAGATGAGATTGACAATGTAGAAGGCACTAACATGCAAGATAACCTTGTACATGATTATGATTATCATGTGCATGCTACATCGATTGAATGTGTGTTAGAAGATGAACTTATTATCTAATGGCATGTACTCTTATGAAACTTATTGTACATAAGGAGAAATGGACGATGGATTCTACAACGATGGATTCTACAGACTCTCTTGTCAAGGACACTAGCAAGTTATTTTTTGCATTATGTTGTTGAACTATTTTGAAAATGTCAACCAACTTGTAATAACCTCCTACATGAAGCTCAAAACACTCAACCACTCAAGCTAACCCACTAACTACATATAGCTTTAGTTATGGTTAAAAGTCTAATAACTCTTAAACACTCATGGCTTAAATATCACAATAATAATGAATTACTTATTTATTTATTTTTAAATTTTATAATATCCTTCTTAAATAACAAGTAATTCAAAAATTCAAAAATATTGTTTTTTTGAAAGGTATTTCTTAAATTATGATTTAAAAAATTAAACCCCCTTGAAAAGACAAGGAAGAGTCCAATGTAATCACTTAACATGATGTCTCTCCCACTTCATCAATTTTGTCTCTCTCTACTAATTTCTATCTTTTTCTAGAATTTCACGTTGAATGTGATGTTCAACGTGTCGTTTTCATCTCTCGCACGTTGATAGTGATGTTCAACTTGTACACTTTTGACTCTTTCTGACATTTCATGTTGATCGTGAAGGCCAACCTGTCATTGTTGACCACACGAGTGTTACCAGAATATATTTTTTAATGGGGTGCTGTCACTATCACCCTACCAAAGGAGCATCTTCTCTCGTGAACACGTAATTACATTATTATATAATGTCGCTGTCTAGGGTTTGTTTCTTATGAGCAAAGGAGCATCTTCTCTCATCATCGCTGTTTTATTAAGAGATTTATATTACGTGGCACCTAGACTTTTCTATTCTTTTAAACTGTTTGTGATGCGTTTACTTAATTTTAATTAAGGGCAATTTTAATAATTAGCCCCTTTTTCCTAATTAATAAATATCTTCCCATTAATATTTATCAAATCTCTAAACATTTTTAATTAATAAATATCTTCCCATTAATATTTATCAAATCTCTAAACATTTTTAATTAATAAATATCTTCCCATTATTATTTATCAAATTTTTATACATTTTAAATAAACAAAAGTTTAAAATTGTTTTTGATAGCTAATGATATGTCATTTTAGTCAAAGTTCTTCTCTTTAGTTAAGAACTTGTCTTAGTTAGGTAGTACCTAAAACCTTTAGTTAAGAACTTGTCTTAGTTAGGTAGTACCTAAAACCTAAGTGATAGTTATTTTCCTGCATTAGTGGATAACAATCAGTGATAGTTATTTCTTAGTGGTAAAAAAATGTCATTTTTATGAGGTAAGAGGTTAAATTGTAACTCTGCAATATCTAATTTTATATACGAGATTAAGACTAAATGCTACTAGAAAGCTGATGATCTAGGTGTAGTCTTAGCGATGATCACAATAAATATTGGCTTTCTTGCATATATTATCTAGGTTGAAAGTGACTTTTGGTCGTATAATAAGATCTAAAACCATTCTCATTGGTTAAGAACTCATCTTCATTGAATGTAAAGAAATGGGTTATCAACCCAAGCCTCGAGGCATTTAGTAGGAGTGAAAGTTTGTCCCCTTACAGACCACTAGTGAGTCATTTCAAGTGGTGTGATTTTCTTTGAATAAAGATGATGAGTCAACTTGCACTCATGGATAGTAGTCATTGATGGTTGTCCTCACTATTAGTTCACAACTAAATTATGATATGTTTTGCTACATTTAAAAAAAAATAGTTGATGACATACCAACAACAAAAAACTAGCTATAAAAAAATGAGTTATCAAATGATAGTAAAAACAACCATTCAAATAATGTAGTTTTCCTTAAATAAAAATAATAAGTTAACTTATATATATAAATACCATATATTATTTCAACATAATTTTTTTTCTTAACTTATAAATATTCCTAATAAATAATGTAGTTTTCCTTAAATAAAAATAATAAGTTAACTTATATATGTAAATACCATATATTATTTCAACATAAATTTTTTTATAACTTATAAATATTCCTAATAAATGACGAATTTATAATTATGTAGCAAGGTTTTCTGTATTTTTCTTATAAATATTCCTAATAAATGACAAATTTATAGTTATGCACCAAGGTTTTCTGTATTTTTCAAATATTTATTAGCTATATTGAAAATATCCTTAAAATATATGAGACACGCTGAACACATTCACATGCGTAATAAATGGATCAAAGTTTATATATATTAAGGCGAGGCACGCTTAACACATTCACATGCTTCAAAATCTATTTTTATTTTTAAAGATTTGTCAAATAAAAAATATCCATCCATCGTTGTGGAAATAATCAAAGCTAGTTGTTGAATAATAAATAATTTAATATATTTATAAAAAAGTTAAAGTATTTTGAGTAAGTAATTAAATATATGATTTAAAAAGTTGAATTTTGTAGTAATTTTTTGGGTTAAAATTCAGTTATATAAAAATTTAAGTTATATTTATTTATAATTTTGAATGATTTGGGTTAATTTAAAATTGAGCAAATTTTCTAGAAACACAATTTCATCATATATGAAATTTAAATCATGATGAAAGTATATCTATATTTGAATTTTTTTGTTAATTCTTATTGAATATATAATCATAAAAATTGGACATTTTGTTACAACATTAACTTATTCATATGAATCATTACAATGTGATATGACACACACACACACACACACATATATATATATATATATATATAGAGTCTATTTTTTTTTTTTTCCAACTAGACCTATACATTTTTTGAAATTATGTCTCTTAAAATAACAAAATTTTATTGTCAAAGTTCTTATCAATCAAGTGGAAATACAACTTCAAGCAAAATCCTTACTGGACTTGGACAATAATTTCAATAAAACTACAACACACATATTATGTGCATTAAAAAAAGAGGTCCTCTACACAATGCTAAAATTTTGAGTTCAATTCTAATGTTTTGTCCAATTTAAATGTTTTTTTTATAGGTGGTTTTGGAAATCAAGGTTGAGGTGGAGTAAATTACCCAACCATAGATTTTATGAGATAGGTAACAAGTTGGCCATAATTTTCCATGTCACATTTTGCAATTTTTCTTTCATAGAAAATGAACTTCTAAGTCTTAGATAATCATATTCATTATGTACAACAATACAACATGGGTTTGGTGCAACATCGCCTAAATCATTATATATGTTGCTACCTATGGATGCTTGACATTTTGGGTGACTGTTATATATATAAATATAAATTTCAATGCTTTAATCTTTATTTTTGATTATCCTTTGTGAAACACTAAATTGACAAGAAAGACAAGTTAGAATATTGGAGGAAGGAGGAAGCTTGAACTTGAAGCAAAGTTGAAATTTTTAACTCGTTGGATCTTTGACTTTGTCTCTAAATCTCAATGTTCAACAAATTTCAAAGAAGCATTAAAATTTTTCCCATGTTTATGACATTTTCCATCTAATACTTTCAATCATCTATAGTATTGCATTATATTTTTGAGGTTAACATTCCATTATCAATCTCACTTTTGACATAATTAAATGTTAGTTCTAATTCATATTAATTAACAAAATACACCTACTCTCAACTGTATACCAAATAATCAACTATAAAACTCCACACAAAATTGACATTTCATTGATATAGATGTAAATTGAAAATGAGTGAAAATATTTAACTATAATAAATTTTATGTTTTAAGAGAAATGATCAACATGCAATTTCAATACTAATTCTACAATTTAAGATGAATATGATTTTAGTCTAATATATAAACATATATTAATTTTTTTTTTTTCAAATTACAATAATGTCTAAAAAATTTCAATTTTTTAAACTAATATAGAACTAAATTTATAAATAGTATGTTGAAGAAAGTGTAACCTTATAAACCTAGATCTATAAACAATATGATAAAGAAAAGTGAAACCTTATAAACCTAGATCTATAAACAATATGATAAAGAAAAGTGAAACCTTTTAAACCACTATGAACTAAATTTATAAATAATATGAAGGATTAAAAAAAATGAATAATCAACTTTAATATTAAAATGAAAAACATTATTTTTTTTTTTTAATATTAATAAATTTGATTTTCAAATAATTCTATATTAATATAATTTTAATATTATATTAATATCATTTTACATTATATAAATTTTAAATTTTGTATTAATATAATTTAATATATATATTCATATCATTTTACATTATGTAAATGTCTATTTCTTTAGACTTTATAATTCCTATTTGCCTTCTTACCACTTCAAAATTTATGCACAAAGTGTTCATGGAAATATATTCAAAATGATAATTATTGTATAAACTCTTTTCAATTACAATGTCGAATATTAATGTTAAAATTTTTCTTTTCAATAGTCTTGTGAACATGATTTTAATATCATTTTTTTTTTCATTTTAACAAAATATTTTTATATTAATTTATAATAAAAATTAGAATATTTGTAAAATAATAATTTTTAGAAAAATATAATTTTTTTTTATAAAAATAAATTATTATTTATTCATCTTAATTTAATTAAGATACTATAATAAATCTACTAAATAATCTATACTAATTTCAAATTTACTCTAACTTATATTTAGTATGAAGTTTGCCAAAAACTTAAAAGACTTTTACAACTTATGTTTAGTATGAAGTTTGCCAAAAACTTAAAAGACTTTTACAATGAAGTTTACCAAAAACTTAAAAGACTTTATAATTTCCAAGTACCGTCGTTATCATTTTCAAAGTTTTTGAAAGAGTATTCATAGTAGATAAATCTAAGTTGATAAATATTATATAAACTCTTTTCAAAAGTTTTATGAAATTAATTTAATATGAAAATCCTTTTACTCTTTATGAAATTAATTTAATATTAAAACCTTTTATTCTTAAACATGATATTTTTACAATCAAATCAAGATTGTTTATAATAATAATTAAAATAACAGAGTTTTTTTCAAATTACTTAAATTAATTATTCATAACAATTTTTTTTTTTTTCAGGTAATCATATTTATTATAATTTAATTGCCATTTCATTTAAAAATAATAATTAGTTCATGGTTTTCAAGGGAGTAGAATTTTTTAACTTGATTCATTACAAACGAACTCTTAACTAATTACAAGCAGTTTTAATGAAGGAGGATATCCTATTATAGCTGGCAAAATGGCATAGAGGGCCAAAGAACACATCCAACTATTCTAGTGAAGCTTTTTTTGGCTATATATTTTTGCTATTATCCTTGTCATTTTAGAGCAGTTTGTTTTGTTGTGCTTTTTTGGCTACTTTGGATGTAATAGTCTCAATATATCTGAAATCCTTCATAAACACTATTGTGATTCTAGAGTTGTAAAATTATATATCTAAGACGTGCAAATATTTTCTTGGTTAGCGAAAAAGTCACCGGTTCAAACCTTATGTCCATGAGATAACGGTTTAATATCTCATATCATCCACGAAGTGGAGAAATATCAAAATTTCCCGTGAAAAAATAAATCTTACTTTAAAAGGAGACAATTTGAACTTAAGTAATGTTCATTAAAAAAAAAAAACTTATTATTTTATTTAAATAGATTATGATGGAGGATGCTATAGCCTATGCTTTATTTGGAAAGTCCAAAAAGCTTGAGGACACTTGACTTAACTTTTTTCCCAATTTTGACCGTCACTTACATGGCAGAGAGGCTTCATATTTTTCTCGATATTTAAACCAGACAGCTCTTCATAGAAAAACCAAATTTGATCATCACTTACATGTCAGGGAACCTTCACATTTTTCTTGAAATTTAAACCAGAGACCTTTTACATGTCAGGAACCTTCATATTTTTCTGGAAATTTAAACATACACTTCTCTCACGGAAAAAGCAATAATTTTTTGGCCCACCCACACGTGAAGCAACATAGAGCGCAGAATAATATCTTCCAGATAAACCTCCAAACTTTTATGATGAAGAAGCACCCAACAATCCAAATTTGTTTCTCGTGATAACTGACGAAAGTCAAACTCCTCACAGAGATAGACATCTGGGTCTGCCTTTTAATAAAACAACCAAACCCCGCCCCTAGTTAACGCTCTCTGACAAACAGATATCAGATCTTCTGAAAAAGTCAACTGCCTGATTTTCCAAAAGTCAGAAAGAAGCCCTGGACTTTTATGGTACTTGACAGTTCATTTCTCCACAATCGACGGACTGTAACAGAAGCTGCTGTGTTTCAATAAATAAATAGCCCATCTGGGTTCAAGTTACAAAGATCGTAACGGAAGCTGCTGCTGTTAGAATCTCCCAACAATCAATCCCAGGGCGCTGAATTACTCTGTTTAGATTCATCAATGGACGGACCTCCGTCTGGATACAGACCAAATGTTGGAGTTTGCCTCTTGAATTCTATGAATGAGGTACAGATTCAGTTCAGTCCAATTAAATCCGATTTCAGAGCTAAAAGTATTCACGGGTTCGATTCAAATTGATGTTCTCACATGTGGGTGTGTCTCCAAAATTTTATTTCAGTTATATATTTTTTTCTGGTTAACGACTGGCAAATATTTGGTCAAAATTTTTATTACAGTCATACTTTTCTTTGCATGCTAGTCAGATTAAATATTTGATTCAGTTTTATCTTATTTTAGACCTCCAAAAGGTGGATGGATCAAATCCGACTTCATTTATGTCAGCTTCTGAGATTTCATTTTCAGTTATGATTTTTTCTGGGTACTAATGTCGTCTTTATTCAGTCCAATGTGTATGTGTGTGTATTGGGTGCATATTCAGTTCAGTTCAATCTGATTTTGGACCCCTGGAAAATTAATGGGTTTGATCAGTTGATCAGAATACACGTTTTTGCAATTGAGTTTCCCTTATGGTCTTGCGTGAGCTAGAAGGGTTAGTTCTGAAAGGCCTAGATAAAGTCATTATTTTGGATACCAGTAAGGTACATATTTCAGTCCAAATCTTATTGCAGTTACAAAGTTTTCGTCATTAAAGAGGGACCTACCTACTGAGTTCACTTTGAAAGTTTATTCTGATTTTAGTAAAAAATATTGCTGGGGTTGTTCAAGTTTGTTTTTGGACCCCGAGTTTTGTCTTTCAGTCATGATATTTATGAGTATTAATGAGATAATCCGTGAATGTTTCTCTGAATTCTCTGAGCCAAAGAAAATTGGTGGTTATGATCCAATTTTTAGTTGGGTTTGTCTCTACAGAAATTTTCAACTAATGAATGCATATTCAATCGATTTAATGTGATCTTAGAGCCAATTTTAATTATATATTTGATCCAAATCTATGTTTTATACAATCAGTTTGCCTCCAAAAGTATTCCAGACTCCAGTTACAAAGCTTTTATCGTTAGCAACGAGGCACATATTTTGTTCAGTTCAATCTGATATTAGAGCCTCCAAATTTGATGGATCTGTCAAAAATTGCGTCTCCTCATTTCTATGTCTCCAAAATTTTGTTTCTGCCAGTTAGTTTTTTGGGGTTACTGGAATTTCAGTTGAATTTTAATCTTGGTATTGATTGCTGTTTGCTCGTTTTAGGTATTTGTTGCTTCAAGATTGAACCTTCCAGGTGCATGGCAAATGCCGCAGGTATGTCTTTCCCTCAATCTTGATACTAGATGGTTTTTTACATGAATGAAATTGTATCAATTGAACTATCGGTAATGCATGTCCTCCTAGGTTTATAAATTATAATATATTAAGTTGCGTGATATTATTTGAATTTGGTTGATGCATTTAGTTGTTAAGGTTTGTCATTTTAAATTCACGAACATTGAATTGTAATATGTAGCTTTTGAAGGTCTTATTGAAGTAGTTTCAATTATATTCTGCCCTTTGAATTAAGGACTTGTCTAGATTCTCCATTGTTTATTTGCTACTCATGGTAGATGAAGCCATTGTGACTTCCTCTTGGATTGCTAGTGTAATTGACACGACTGAGCCTAAGGAAAAAATATTGGATCTGATAATGGCTCTGGATTGTTATCAGTTTCACTTGACCAAAAATAGCAAAAGAAAATCTTGTTAGATCTACTGAAAATAAGTAGCTTTAGGGCCATTTTCTACAGGCATATCAATTCCGATAATTGTGCAGTTCTTAACATAGCCTAAAGATATTATAGTTTAATTTGCAGTATCAGTCTTTCTGAAGTGGCTCTTAGTGAAGATGACTGAATTTAGTTTGACATAAGAGTCTGTGGCAGTGCTCCTTACAAATATATGTGGACTTCGCAATTTTATTATGATGCTAGTTACAATATCTTATATCATACTCACTACGGAAATATTTGTACCAGGGTGGAGTTAATGAAGGTGAAGAACCTAGGGCTGCTGCCATTAGAGAATTGCAAGAAGAAACTGCGGTCACGTCTGCAGAGGTCCTTGCGGAGGTAGTGTTTTGCTTGAAATGCGTGTGCTTCTAAGCTTCATGTTGAATGAATTGTCATTGCTATCTACTAAGGTTTTTGGAAGACCCAATTGGGTATCAAAGTTGATACATGATCCAACCAGTCTTACAAGTAAAGTATACCCTCATAATTGGTTCGTGGAACAGATGTCAATATTCATAGAAGAGAGGGGCGAGAAAATAACAAAACTGGTTGTTCGTACTAGCAGTAAAAGTAGTCAAGAGTGCAAATCAAATCAAGTGACATTTCATCATATAATTTTTTTTCCCACTATATTGTCACATTCTCACCCTCCAGCTAGTAGGTGAGAATGAGATTGCTGGTAACTTGCCAACCTCAATTAACAATTAGCTCACAAAGAGCCTCAATTAACAATCGGTTCATTAAGAGTAAACATGTCACAACTGGGATTTGAACTTGGGTGGGGAGGTTAACAAATTCACCTCTCTTCACCAATGGATCCAACCCTTTTGGGCTTAAAAAATTGAAGGACATGGAGGTGGGTTTTGATCCACTTATGTGTGCATGAGTCACGAGATCATCTAATATAATCTCTCTGAGTGCACCACACTTTCGACCACTATCTCAAGGTGACCCCATGGCTCCAAGAAAAACCCTCACAGGAATTGAACCTTACCCATTGATGAAAAACTCCTTGCTCCACACCTTTTATTTGAAGGAGATGGGGGTGGGCTTTGATCCACTTATGTGTGCATGGGTTTGAGATCATTTAATATAATCTCTTTGGGTGCAACCGCATATTTGACCACTACCTCAAGCTGATTCCATGGCTCTAAGAAAATCCGTAACGGGAATTGAACCTTGTCCATTGGTGAAAAGCTCTTCACTTCTCACCAATAGATCCAACCCCTTTGGGCTCTTCAACATATAATTATGGCACCTATCTTGCAATTTTTTGGTCATTTCTTTATTATGTAAGCAACTTATTCAGTTGAAGACACTATGGTTGAGGGTTTTCAATGCCAGTCATTCAAGCACTCTAGGGGAAAATGTTCAGACTAATTAGTTGACAGAAAGGGCCTTGATTATAACCTGAACTTGGATATCCAAAATCAAGAAGTCTAACTGCACTGTATACTAATGTTTGGGACAATGCTTTTGTACTTGAATCCTGATTGTGGGCTACGTTCACTATATTGTAAAGTTCTGGCATTCATTAACTACATGAATCTTCGATTGATTGCATGCCAATTCCACAGGAAATTGTGGAGGCCGAGATATAAGAAGAAATGCTCATGTGTTTTTTGTTTTCCAGTTGTGCGATTCTTATAGGAAATTTTAGTCCATTGATCAGTGCATTCTATTTTATTCCTTTGCTATGCGGTGGTCTTTGTTTGCAGGTACCTCATTGGTTAACCTATGACTTTCCTCCTCCTGTGAAAGCAAAGATCAATCGCTTGTGGGGAGGCGAGTGGAAAGGTCAAGCACAGAAATGGTAAGGTTTTATAATATTAGTGCATTTTATCTTTTTCCATCCCAGATGCATTTCAAGCTGTGATTCTATTGTTCAACGTGTCAAGACAATGGGGAAATCAAATCGGAAACATGGTGTCATGGTCCCTTGATAAATAAAATATCCAATATAGAACAATAAAACATAAGATCAGCTTGACTTTTTCATTAAACATGAAAAGTGTAAAAATTGCATGCATTTCTAGCCATAGGTTTAATCAAATTCTTAGGAACCAAGCAATTTGGAAGAGAAGATTTCCATTAGTGCTCATTAATTGAAAATTTAAGGCAGAAAGTGTGGATCAGGAGCTACAGTTATGTGTTTGATGAATTTTAACATTGCAACACATCATCAGATCAACTTATCCAATTGCTCTTCTATTGCATTTGTCCCCTAGTGATGCAGGCAATTATGTACACACTGCACAATGCAAAGTATAGTCGATTTTGTTATTACAATTAGCCCACTAAACACATTTATATCAGCAGGGGTTCACAAGCTTTTCTTACCTTCTGGAATGATGAAATTAAACTGTCTGCCAATATAAAAGTATTTCTGGCTGTTCCAACTTGTTCCAGGGTCATTTACGGTTGTTTCATAGCATATTTGTATATTTTATTCATCATAACAAGAATTCTGGTGCTTCAATTTCTTAAATTTCCTTTGCTTCAGGTTTTTGAAAATGTCTCTACCCTAGGATCAAACTCTGAGTGGGCCTAATGGTTAAGAACATGTGTTTCCTTTTAAGAGGTCACAGGTTCAAATCCAGAGGGGGTTAGGGTATGTATACCAGTCAAATCGCTGGGCGAAGGAGGGTCCCTTGTCCCACAAACAAGAAAGTCTCATACACCAATTTGATATGCTGGCTTGGCCGTGACCTTAAAAATAGATTATTATTATTATTATTTTGTCATATATTAATTTAAACATTTTATAATTTATCAGTGCAGACGCTTAATTTTCTTGATATTCAATTTAATAACTTAGAAGCAACTATTCAAGGATCGAGGCATAGATCCTTGTGGATCACAAAAAGGCACAATGGGTCTCATCGAACAATTTCGTCAGCCCTCTTGTTTTCTGTATACAAAGCTCTTCAAGTGTAATCTGGACTCTTCCGGTAAGCCTTTTTTATTTTTCCTTTTTTCTATAGTGGCACATAAGGAAAAATATAAGACCATGATTTAATATACAAAAGTAGCCTTCCAAGCTCATTCTATGCAATTGTTTTCGTTTAACTGTAAAGTCTTCATTAATTCTCATGCATATTTTCTAAGCTTTAAACTCATCACAGTTAAGTGACATATTTTGAATGACTGTTCCAGAAATATTCTTTCTTTACATCCATTTTGTATGTCCAATGGATGTCAAATTTGTCCATCTTTCCTATAAGTCTTTTGTCAGATCTAAGCATTGAACTAATCTTACCATTGATTGCTTTCTTTCTTTCTCTTCTCTAGTTTCCCTTTTTCCTTTTTCTTTTTTAATAAAATATTACTATATGCAATAAGTACATAGAGGGCATTTTACACAAGAAAGAGGCGACCCACCACTAGCATGAGCTCAAAATTGGGCCTGGTTTACTACCAATACAGCCCAAGAAACTGAATGCTGAAAACAAAAAAAATCGTCCAGTTCAAAGAGACATAAACATAAGAAGGGCCCATGACCAATACATAAACATTAATTATAAGGACTAAGCTTGGCATCAGGAGGCAGGTCGTCTTGATCATTTTGGGCAGGCCCCCAACTAGTAACAGGTTCTTCCTCAACCATGATAGACTCCCAACCATCATTTCCAGGTTTGAACTGTGTGTGGGTTTCTGATATGGCAGAGAAAATGTTGGAAAATTGTCATTTTGGACGGGACGAAGAGGCCAACTCCGCATTTGTTCATGTCTCTCTCTAACAGTTCAGATTTCACAGTGCTTGGGCCTATCATCATCTCTTTGAGACAACTGAGATCTTATAGATTGGGTGGGAGAGGTGCTAGGTGGCTCCTTGTTCATATTGCAATGTGCGCCCCTACAAAACTCTAAAATCTGGAACAAGTGGGCCATTTCCATTTCGATCTTTTGTACTTGTAAAATGATCTATAAGGACAAAGTTGCACGTACTAAGGAGCTGTCATAGTAGAAAAAACACTTAGAAGGTTCCTTATTATTAAATAACGCCTCGTTTTTCTTTTACCATAGCCAAAACAAGATTTCAAAATGAACAAGCAACTATGTTGAATGCAAGTCTAATGCCTCAGGCAACTTCTTTCCTAGAAGGGTTGCCTTCTAGGATATGGTAGAAGGGAGGTATTGACCACAAAATGATTTCGTATAAGCCCATGCAGGCTTGGCTAGGCAACATAACCAGAAGAGGTGCTTAAGGGTTTCAAGCCACTTACAATAAGGACAACTAGGTCTCTATAATACAAAGGGGGTTAATCTCTCATCTATAGGGAAACCACCTATGATTAAGGACCGAGTGAAAATAACTTTCTTGGGGTCCAACCCAAGCTTCTATTGGCTTCCCGGCCTTGAAAGTCACATTTTTTGATTTAAGCCTCCACAATTTGTTTAGGTGGCCAACTAGGATAGCTTTGTCTATTTTGTAAACATCATTTCAACACTTTAGAGACTTTTGGACTACGAAATGACATTATTCACCTTTCTATGCTCTAGATCTCTATTATTAACTTTCCTCCCCATTGGAATTTCTTCTCATTAGCAGCTTCTATATTTTGGCATCCATTAAATATTTTCATAATTTCAATTACCTCTATGGGTTAGGGACCATAGGAGACCACGTTGTCTTATACTATGTTGTGGTACAAATCTCACATGTGTGTTCCTCCAATGGGGCTTTTAGATAGGTCCATCTTCCATATTATGAGTTATATTGAGTGAGAATTTTGAAATTGGTTGATAATCATCCTTCTCTTGTAGCTGTAAACTCTTTTAGGTGCAGTTGTGCTATCAAATTTGTGTTAATCATGTTTCACAAGAAGACAACTTTTCTTCATCGTTCAGTTCTTCCAAATTCCATGGCATTTCTTTTTCAATGCTGCATCATCCACTAGGACATTTAATATTCCCCACTTGGTTACCCACTTCATACTATTTGTGGTACATCCTTGTGATAAGTCTTCCATGATATAGAGTCCTTATTGAGATTATAGATAGAATTCTATTTTCCTTTGTTTGTTTTTACCTTGTATGGTAGTAATTTGTGCATTGCTTTCATTTTGATTGGAATCATGTCTTCTGCTAAGAGGACATCATAAAGACAATTTTTTTGTTTGAATTCTTCTAGTCAAGACAAGCAAGCAACAATGTTCTATGTGAGACATTCAATGGGAAGAAACGTCTTTCCATGCTACGAAAGACACCCTTCAGCTAAGAGACTTGAACCTGGCTGGGGCAATAACAACACCCTGCTTTCACCGATTTGGCTAGCCACCATTGACAAGCCAAAGTAATTTTTACTTCAATTTCATTCAGGAATTATTTGGTTTAGTAACTCAGTACATTTTCTCTGATTTTATTTTTGAATTTTTGTTTTGTCTATGATTATTGATATCCTTGGTTGTTAGCTGACAAAGGTAGTGTTTTAGTTGTTTATCCATGTCTTATGTAATTCTGGCTATTATGACTATATTGTTTACATATAGATATTGAGATCATGGTCAATGTTCATTTGAGGGCACATGTCAACCCTCTATTTGATGTTTTGGTGGTTTTATTGAGTTTACATATGGGTAATTAGTCCACATTTTTGTATTTTTCTATATTTGACTAGGTCAGCCCAGTCACCCTCTTGGGGCTAGCACCCTAAACCCTAAAGGAGGTGTATACATAAAGCACACTCCTCATTTGTAATTCATTCATTCAAGTTGTTATTTGATAAAGGCTTAAGGGAAATCTTCCTCTAGTGTGCTTCTCTTGTTCATGTCCTTGGCTGTTACAGCAATCTCTCTTGTATTCATCATTTAAGTGCTGTTTCATTTCTGCTGTATTTTGCTTCACTGGATTAGAGTTTACTGGTGATTTCACTGTCGATCCACTATCTTATGATCTCAACATTGTATCATAGCCAGTGTGGACTCTTCTTTTTCTATCCAACGTTGTTTCATGGCTGAAAGTAGGGTTTCCAGCACTGTTTTAGGGCTGTTTCAGGTCTGAAACTAGGGTTTGAGCATTTCTTTTTCAGACAGAAAACATGTTTCTAGGGTTTTTACCATTTTTTTCACCAGCAGCTTCCTATTTTGGCTGCTTTTTGGTCTTTTTAGCAGATTTAAGGGGATTTTTATTGCAGATCTGTGCCCTTTTTGAGGGCAGCACCCTCCTCTTTCTCTCTTTTCAACCAAAATACTGCAGATTTTTCAAGGCTGTTGTGGTATCTCATGCATCTATGGATCGAAAATGGTTTTCCCCCTGTTTTAATGGGTCCAACTACCATATTTGGGTACACCAGATGACAACCCTTCTTCGCAGTAAACATATGGATGTATTTGGGGAACCCCTTCTTGCCGCTGATGATGACATCTATGACCTAGTTTTCTTGAAAAAGGATGATGCCCTTGGATTGATTACTCTCTATGTGGAGCAGAATCTTATTCATCACACCAAGAATAACAAAAGTGCAAAGCAGATATGGGATACTTTTCACGATTTATTTGGTGCAGTGAACGCTACTCAAGTCAATTGACTTGATACTGAGCTCTCCAATCTCGAGATGGCTGATTTTGCTAGTGTTAAGGAGTATATTGCAAATTTCAACAACCTTAAAGTTGACATTATGGCATCTGGTGGCAAGGAAAAATCAGATTCAGAATACGTGAGTATTGTTTTGAATAATCTTTCTCCTGCATTCAATTTTTTTTTATCATCTCTTACAGCATTCCTCTTTTTCTCAAGGCTCCTGCTTTGCCTACTTCAGAGGATGTGTTTTCTAACCTTATTAAGCATCGAGTCACCTTGAGGAATTTGGGTGCACTATCCCCTAGACATCAAGCTCATTCTAAGGCTTCTATGTCCTTATGCAAGCATGAGTTTGCAAGGGAAACTCCCAAATCCTCAAAGAAGAAGAGGACTGCATGCTCTTATTGGCACAAGGACGGACATTCGTTCAAGAGTTGTCTCCATCTTCAAAAGATTGAAGAATTTGCTAGGCAAACAATTGGAAACAATGACCTCTTCAAAGACACGATTGGTTCTTCTAACTCTGCACATCTAGTTATGCACTTTGCTCTGTGGTCCTCAACTTATTCACAAAAATGAATTGCAGATTCGGGGGCTAAGAGACATATGAAGAAGCACAAGCACCTTTTCTTTGACTATAGTGATCAACACAGGAGAAAAGGTAACTATCGGTGATGACTCAACTCTCCCAGTTTTTGTTTGTGGCACTGTTGTGATTGACAATGCTTAGTATGAAGATGTTGTCCATGTTCCTCAGGTTCAACCAACTTTACTTTCTATCTACCACATCGTACACACCAATAAAAAGGTGGAATTTTCGCCGAATAGATGGGTTGTCAAAGATATTAGTGATGGGTTCAAAACTTCAAAGTGGTTGTTTTAGGATTTTGTGATGAATCCAAATGTATGCACAAATTGCGGAAGAATTCTACACCTCTAACTTTCAGCAAGTTCATTGCAATGGTGGCCAATGTAGATGACAACAATAAGATATGGCATTTTTGTCTAGGTCACACCAAGTATGGATCCTTGAGACATATGAGTTGTCTTTGCCTTATTGAGGGCCTTCCATGGGTGTTTTCTAGGGTTGAGTAACAATAAACATCATAGAGAGCTTTTTCCAAAGGACAAACCAAGGTATGCTTCCAAGCCCCTTGAATTGATTCACGATGTCATTTGTGGCCCCATGGCCACTGCTTCTCTTGGAGTAGCCAAGTACTTCCTCACCTTTATTCATGACTATTCTAAGTTCCTTTGTAAGTTTGTATCTACACCATTAAATCCAAAGTTGAGGTGTCGGAAATTCCAAGAATTCAAGTCTCATATTGAAGGTCGATGCAAATAGAAAATCATTTGTCCCTAGACCGAGGGGGGAGGCGAGTACTTTGGTAATGCTTTCCGATAGTTTCTCCACTCTTAGGGAATTTCTTGGTAGTGGATTGTTCCCTATACTCAATAGAATTGTGTTGTTAAGTGTAAGAATAGGGCTACCATGGATATGGCTTGTTGCATGCTTCACTTTCAGAGCACGGAGCTCTCTTTTTGGGAAGAGGAAGTCGTTTATGCACATTTATCATCAATCGCACACCTACTTGCCCAGTTATCGGTATGACTCCTTATGATCGATTGCATGGGAAAAATCCCTCTATCTCACATTTCAAGATCTTTGCATCAGGAGCATGGGTCCACCCACCTCATTGAGGGTGTGATATATCACCTATCCATTACACTCCTTGCAAGACTCTGGTTGGCTACAATGAGACTTTTTAGGGGTATCATCTCAATGTCCCCACCTTTCACTAGGTGATTGAGCATCGCGATGCTATCTTTGATGACCCTTTTCCTCACTGTTCACCAGGATCTTTTCCATTACTCCTTTCTAGTGATGATTCTTTGCATAGATATCCATGAATCATGCTTCTTCTCCTCTTGTTGGGTTGCTTGTTGATGATTCCCAGCTAGTTGTAGTGGACCTTTCCTCATCTCCATTTGATGTTGGTCCACCTATATGTACTCCTCCAAGTAATTCCTCTATAGTTGTGGGACAGTCCATTGGGACCCCTTCTTCCTCCAGTTCCTCCTCTCTCCTAGATGTATCTTCCAGTCATCTATCTTCGGATGAGGTTATTACTAATGCATATGTGCAGCCTAGTGATGCTTCTCCATTTGGTGACGACACTTTCCACTTGGAAGTGTAGCTGTTGGATGACGTAGTTGTTGGATGACGATGATCCTACTCATTCATGTTCTCGTCTCTGCCTAAGTGGGTTGTTTCTATTCTCACCAATGCTACTAATTTTCTTGTAGGTCCTTCCATATAGCGGTTAGAGTTGCCCCCACCATAGGCCCTTGTTTCAATTGGCCCTCCTCTTTCTAACAAATAATAGTTTTCTTCGCCACAGACTCGTTGTAGCATAATCAATCCCAATAAAGATCATGAAGGTTTTCTCCACGAACGATATGGCTTTTGATGACTTCTAGATCAACAATATGGGGGTATTGTGATGAATCGTGATCTATTGTGATGATTCATTGATGCATGCCTTCTATGTGACCTCTCGTTCAGCTTAAGAGGGTTTGTTGAGATTATGGTTCATCTTCACTGACGCCTTGTGCAGACCCTGTATTTGATGTATTGGTGGCTTTATTGAGCCTACATATGGGTAATTAATCCACTTTATTGTATTTTTTTTTATATTTGACAAGGTTGCATAGTCACCCTCTTGCGGATAACACCTTCAGCCCTAAAAGAGGTGTATAAATAAAGCACACTCTTCATTTGTAATTCATTCATTCAAGTTATCATTCGATATATGCCTAGGGAAATTTTCCTCTAGTGTGCTTCTCTTGTTCATGTGCTTGGGTATTACAACAATCTCTCATGTTCGTCATTTAAGTGCTGTTTCATTTCTGTTGTATTTTTTGCTTCGCTGGATTGGGGTTTATTGGAGATTTCACTGTATATCCACTATCTTATGATCTCAACAAGAAGATGAGGATGGTGGTCAGGATGCCTAATTTTTTCCATTAATAATGGAGTTTTCCAAGCTGTTATTTTAATTTGTAAGTGTATATCGCAAGACTGCTGGTGTGAGACTACATGCAAGTGTTATTTTCCGTTTGATGTTTTCATTTTCCCTTTTCCACCCATCCTTCATTGAAAGTATTCAAAGAAGAGTAAACTTTTATGCATGGTACTTGCTCAAGAAGGAGAAGATACAACTGTTTCACAAAACCGCCATTACCCTTAGCTAGTGGATGAACTAGCATTATACCAAGTAGGTGACTTCTTATACTTCCCTTGACGTCCACCAGAAGATTTAGCAAGTCGGTTATATCTAGAATAGTCAGGATGTGGATTTCAAGGCAAGCTGAACAGATCGACTTAATGTATGCACTATTCCAGATTTCATGCAAGGTAAGTATATTATTAAATTAATGGCCGTCAGTTGACAAGAATATCATCTAGATACTTATGATTGGAATTGAAACTATCAAGACTTGAGTTGTGTTTCAAAGGTTAAAATCCTTGAAATGCCTTAAGCGAATCCTCTCATTGGATGCATGCTCCTGTAACCAGGTTATATTTGCTCAGGATGATTGGTTTCTAATCTTCCTTCCCATCTTGTCTTCTCCTTCTGTCCCAAGAATACACATAAGAGTATATTCAAGGTTATAACTTATGATTATATTCTGTTATGAGCTTCGAGAAGCATTGTAGCTGGTAGACGATTTCCATATAAATGGAGTACTCATGCAATAGTTTAGTCGAGTCCAAATACTGCAGTTTGATTCAATATGTTTTGATCAACCTCATCCTTTAAGACTTATTACAGGGAACTGGAACTGGATAGTAAGAATGACTATAATATCATGGTCATATTTTGGTCCAGATCTGTTGCTTACATGCCTACCGTATTGGCACATATTTTAGAATGAAGTCTACTTCAAGCCATGATCAGGCTTGGTCTTTAATCTTGATGTATATTGTATCTGTTTAGATTGAAATGGCGTTTACGCTATTGATTATGTTGATCACTAGTCTTATTATAAGTGTATTCATAACCTTTGTTGTCTTAGATCGCTGCAACGATTTGAAGGATATGAATATATTGAATTGCCCGTGATTTGTTTTCAATATGAAGTTCTATAGCTAAAGACTTTAGTTGGTCAATGCAACTTTGACCGTTTCCTGGTCGCCCATATGTCAAAACCTAAGTCACTTGACAACGTCCAAAACCCCCCTCGTGTCGCGAATCCTATGTGTCGGACACCAAACGGTAGGACACGTGTCGGATACTCGTTTAGAACGTGTCATGTTCACAGGACATGCGTGTCTTGAAAATAGGACACGTGTCCTGCTCAGAAAAGGACCCTGGTTTATGTTTTCTCATGCAAGTTGCAACTGTGAGGTGTTTCAATGTCCAACTAAGTGTTGTTTTGCCTTACTAATTCTATTTAAAGAGGTCCCCACCCTCTCCATTTTACCTGCCCTAGTAAAAGTGGCATTCTCCTTAAAGTGACATTCTCCTTCATCTTTCATTTTCATTCTCCTTAAAGTGACATTCTCCTTTATCTTTCATTTTCATCCTTCTACTTAAATTTTTAACATTACCATTAATTGTTTCAGGATGTTTGAGAGTGGTTCCAACCTCATTGGACTTCATATGGAGAAAGTAGAATTTTAGGTCCAATTCAAAATTCAACGGACTTAACGGTTTTCAGGATTTCAAGATTGGCAGGATTGCAATGTTTCCACTGGATTCTATCATGTAAGAGGGTATGAAACTGGCATTTAATCAAGGGCACCATACCCTTTATGTACCTCGATGTTCGTGGCATTGATTGTTGAACTCTTCTGTCACGACCCTAGTAAAAATGTACCCTTCACTCAAGTATAAACTCTTCTGTTGAACTCTTCTCTTTGTCATCGTGTCAAGTGACTTAGTGGTGTATCTGCACATCAACCTCTGTATTATTTGCAGGCACTAGGCAGAGAGAAGAGTGGTTGAAGGGAAAGACAAAGATGTGGGATGTGTTTCCTGATGATATGGGTTTGGACAACAATGTTGAGTTGGCAATGTCATCGTTTATGTTAGTAACTTAGTAGTTACTAAGTTAGTACTAGTTGTATGATTGAATTTGTATCATCATCATGTAACTGTTTTCAGTTTAATTATTTCATTTTTGCATGTGTAATTCATAATTTAAATTTTGATATATATATATATATATAACGTGTCCTCCGTGTCCTATTTCCGGGGGTCGTCGTGCCCGTGTTGAATACTCGTATTTCCATGTCCTCCGTGTCCCCGTGTCAGGTGACTTAGGTCAAAACCATTGGTTTTGGATGCAAAGTGCATTCTTTCCTCCTGAGTTACGTCCTCCATTGCAGGATATTTTCTTGACCAAGGAGAATATATGAGCTTTTACAATTTTTGTGAATGTTTGGTGAAAGGCAGCTATTGCTGTTTTTACTTTTTTCTCCACTGTGTTTGCAGCTCATTATCTGTGATAAAAGGGCAGATTGTGCCCTTGTTTCTGTTATATTATGGCAGGCTCTGTATCTTAACTAGACCCTCTTGGGTGCATAGTGCCACAAGATTCAAGGTCCTTGTAGCCTGCAGGGCTTACAGCTCTCTCTCTCCACAAATAGTCACTAAAATTAGTACTTACCTGCGTCAATTTATTTTACTTGTGTCAAATTTATTAGCACGATAAAATACATAAATCTATGTAATTTCTTGGATTGATTTTCGGGCTGTTGGCCCTATAGAGGTCATGATGTGTAGGCCTTTTGGCCCCTTCAGGGCCACCAGGTTTATGACATGTAGGCCCACATGACTCATCCTATGTGGTCCTATGGGGGCACTTTAAGAATCTTTAAAAGCCAGGAAAGATGATGAGACATTTACACTAGTGTGTGTCACAATGACAGAATGAAATACTTAATCTATGTAATCATTAATGTGAAGGTTGCTTGTTCATCCTCACATGGACCTCCGTTTCTTGTGGGTCTGTAGGGTTCATTCTTTGCAGACCGTATTATGGGCTGGTGTGGCATCACATCTTTGGGACCACGTGGATAAAGTCTTTTATGCCTAAACATTTTTTTCACAGTGATGATGGACTTAACTCTTAACTAATGAGTCATTTTTAAAATAATTTATCGGAAAGATTGGGTTATGAGTCTTCGCACATGGATCGAAGACACATTTTTGTTGAAAGAACTTTCCCAGTAGATTTCAGTGAAAGAACTTTCCCAGCAGATTTCAGTTTTAGATTTTCTTCCAACACACACACATGTGTGTGTGTAAATTTTGGTGTAAATTTTACTTTAGTCTGTAAAATATTGCATGAACTTATAATGCTGTGGGTCTTGAATTTTGTATCCAATATCCTTGAAAAGATATAGCTTATTTGAAAGGCTAAAGTGGTTAAGAATAGTGCTGAATTCGGACTTTGTATAGCTTCTGAATCTTCTGGAGAGAGATCCGCAGGTTCCTCCTAAAATTTAGAGGAGACGAGAACGAGATCAATCTAGCTGGTGATGGGACAGAGGCAGCCGAGTTTTCTGAGTGGAGGTGGATGTCACCTCAGGAAGTTATTGAACATGTGAGTGTATGATAAAGGCTGTAATTTCTGAATTGCTCATGCATATAGCAGGTGCATTGATCTGAGTAGATACTTACATTTTGTGGTTGATAATTGGATCAGGCTGTGGATTACAAGCGACCAGTTTATGAGCAAGTTTTTAAGTCCTTTGCTCCTTACATGAACTCATAATCATCTTCTGTATCATGTAAAATATGGAAATTCTATGATCTGCTCTTCTTCTGCTGCTGTTTTCATCACTTTGTCTCCAATCCAGAAACGCATGCAAAAGATATTGGCCTTAATTTAATATGACTGCATATGGGATGTTGACAAAAGGGTAATACTATCTTTTCCAATTTCTTGTTTCTGTTGAGAGTGTGGTGTTATTCTTATCATAAGAAGGAAAACGACTCAATTTATGAAATGATATATAGGATTTGAAGAACGGTTTAGAATATCATAGAAATTAGAACGTGTTCTTTTTTAGTTAACCGAAAACTGATATGTTCACAAGAGTGACACATTCAATAACTTATTTCACTTCAATGCCTTCCTAAGAAATTATGATCAATGGTAACTCAAAGTGAAGAGCAAGACACCATCCGTTGCAATAGTGAGGCTTTTATGCGTATCCTCAAAAGACCTATATTTTGAAATTTAGGCCAGATCACTTATCGGGACTTTAATAGCTTTGTATTACTGCTACATATACTGCACAGATGGGCCTTATGAACCTGAAACTTAAATATAGAAGAGTATTTGACTTAACAGTCTTTGCATACAGGAAAAAGGTTCCTTAGTTTGTCTTTGGTATCTGTGAAAGTGTGGGCAATGTTTGAACTCTTTGTTTAGGGTCTCTAAGTGATTTTGGCTTAGAAAGACTATTATGATCATTTGTAACAACCCTAGGTCAAAGAATGTGATAGTATACATGAACTATTTTTGTAAAATGAATCAAGAAAATCTAAGGTCATAAATTAAACCTCAGTCAGAGAGGCTTTGTGGACAACTGGAGAGACCATATTATCATGAAGATTTGTCAATATTGAAGTGGACTATGGACAATTACCATTTTAGTGTACTTTTTGTCATGCAATAGAATGTATCAAGAGCATGGCAGGAATTTCGAAACAAAACCGCCCATCAAATTTGATGGTTTGGAGAACTTCCTTATGCGTTGTCATAGTTTAAACGAAGAATGTTGATAGTCATTGTGAATTTTTAGTCGTATTTGACAGGCAAATCACCCAATAACATGCAAATTTGCCTGTCAAATTCCATCCCTGATTAAGAGGTTTTGCTTAAAGTTGACTAGAGAGAAGAGTACAAATTTAAGTTGCAGGAAACTCGCCCTGTGTTTTATGTTTTAGCACGTGGTAATGTTTCGAGTACTGAAAATGCACCCTGAATAGCTCTGAAATGGCCCGACATATTTTAGGTGTATTTCATGTTTTGGAATTATCTCCCAAAACGTTTTGGGCCATTTCCAAGACATTTTGGGCCCAAAGCCACATTTTCAGGGTGCAAAAACCACATTTGGGGCCATGCGGATTCCACACGGCCCCTAAAAATAAAATCAAATGATTGTCTTAAGATTAAAAAACCATAGTTCATTTCTGGAAATTGTTTTTTATTCATTTTCATTGAATGGAAAAAACTAAAAAAAAATTACAGAAACCCAAAGTCTTCTTTTTTTTCTTACATAAAACACGTTCTCTTTCATTCTTCACAATTTCTTCAATAACCGTTGCATTCCTACAGCAATAACAAGGGATTTTAGTGATTTTTGGAGCATTTAGGTCAATTCCTAGAGCAGTTACAGTAAGAAGACTCTTGTGGGCAATAAGAAAACTGTTTTGGGCTTCATTATCTTCCATGGGCATTGTTATTTGTTGAGTTTGCAGCATCCATGGCCTCTCAAAGTGGAGTTTGTCTTGTTCCTAAACCAAATTCATGCATGCAAAACGACTTTATCCTCTTTGAAAGTAAGTGAAAAAACTTGTACATATTCCAGGGGTAGCTATTGGGAATGAGAATGCAATACTTGTAAGAAGCCCAAGGGGTCTTACACAAGAGTGAAGACAACGTTTGTTGCATGGAGTGCATGGTGATGATGGTTGTGAGAAAACGACCTTGTTACATGAAAGGGCTATGTATAAAAATGAGCATAATGATGCATGGTGATGATGGTTGTGACTTGTGAGAAACAACCTTATTACATGAAAGGGTTATGTATAAAAATGGGCATCATGATGCTCAACAACTCAAATCATGGAGAGCCCAACTTGCTATCCATTCTCTCGCTGCTATTGGGGAGCCAAGGGTTGCTCAAGAAGCTAGGAAGAGGAGAGCGGTGCAACAAGAACCCTTGGAAACTCCAAGACCAACTCAAGATAAGAAAGACTTGTAAAAGTGTTGAATGTTCAAGGCAAGGAAGAAGTTAGGACAAGAGAGTTAAGGACCATTTATACATGCGAAATCCCCTTTAATGTGGTTTGATGGCTCTAATGGAAGGACTTGGTGACGGTGATTAACATTGCCTCTGAAGGTTTCAAGGGCCTGAACTATGAAAAACTCGACATTGTGTTGCTCACAAAGGATAGGCAACTTATTGAGCATGCAATAGCTCTTGTTTGTTCTTCATGGAGTGGCTCAAAGGTTTTTATTATCTCACTTGGGTGGGAAGACATCAGGCATAGGCCATTGGTCAACATCATCATGTCTTCACCAAAAGGTGCAATCTATTTGAATGTTGAAGATTGTTTACATGAGAAAACTAGTGATTTCATTGCAAATCTTTTAATTAATATTATTGAGCACATAGGCCCCTCCAATGTGATGCAAGCCATCAAATGCAATGCATGTTTGTAAAGTTGCAAGCCTCATTGCAAAGAGCAGGTACAAGTCACATATTTTTTACTCCATGCATAGTCTATAATTTAAACCTGATTTTGAAAGAGTTTGAGGCTAGAATACAATGGATCAAGGAGCTCACAAGGGAGGCTATAGGAATTATATAATTCATCACCAATCTTGAGCAATCTTTTGACAATTATCCTAAGTGGAATTATTGAAAGTCATTGATACAAGATATGCCTCAAACTTCCTCGTGTTGTGTTTCCTTGTAGAGGTGAAATTGCATTATTATTTATGGTGGTGAGTGAGATGGGCTATTTGGAGATGGTCAAATTTCAAGTTCAGAAAGGGGTAGTATGGCTTGTAAACTAGTGATTGATGAGTGGTGGAGCAAGTTTTTCTACTAGCTCAAATCCACAACATTAGCATTTGAGTTTCCTTGAAATGTGGAGACCAACAAGCCTTTTTTGGGAGTGGCTTATGATATGTAATGTTCCTTACCAATTTTAGCCAGGAACTAGGGTTTGTTGTTGTTTGTTTTTTGCAGGTTGTGATTACAGAAAGATGTGTTGAAGAGTTTTTCTTGGATTTTATTGTATTGAAGACATAACAACAAGATTTGAACACTATGCAAGTAAAAAAGACATAAACAAGGAAATAGGATTCATATCTGATCTTTATTTAATATTAGAAGAGATCCTCATACATGGATCTGTAGATCTGGTACAATAGAGAAGATATAGAGCCTTTTGGCCTTCACCCACTGAATATAAATTGTTACAAGATCAATTTCTTTCCCTTTATGTCTGGAATCCTTCAAATCTCGACTGGTACGACCCTGGATGGATGGATCTGGAACTGGTACGGCCCTGGCTGGCTGACTGAATATGCTCAATATTTCGGCCCTCTAGTAAATGACCTCCAAAAAAACATCAAAATACTCTCAAATTGTAAATCAAGGACTGAGAAGGATGGGTCCAAGTTTGAGTGAAAATCCCCAAGCCCTTCTTCAGATCTATGAGTCTCCTCAATGGGAGTTGTGCCCTCCTTCAAAAATTCGGCCCAAGCTATTAAAATCATCCAATAAGAAAACCCTTGTAGTATAGGTTGCAAAAGGGCACTATGACCCTAGCAATAGACCTCCAATAGTATATAAGTGCAGATCAAGTCTCCTCCAAGCAAATCGAGCTTCTTCTCTTCCAATAGTGTGCCCTAATGTTGGAAAACCCTCCAAATCTGTACATCAATCTCCAAATATTGCATGTTGAATACCTATGGCTAGATAGAATGGTGAGGGAGGGATCTTTCACCTCCTTGGCCAAGCTTGAACCAGGAACAAAGAAATATTTCACCTCCTTGCTGGTTTCTAGGGTTTGTTCACTCAAAACCCTCAAAATGTAAGTTGTCTAGCTCAAGAGTATAAGAGAATAATGATATCAAGATGAGGAGAGAGGCACCCTCTTTCTTTTATACCTCCTTTTTCTAATTTGTCATTGAGTTACTTTTTCCCACTTGCTAAGGTTTTGATTTAATTCTCCTTTAAGTCACTTAATCTTCCTTAGCCTTTTTACCTATGTCACTTTAATAATATAACTTTAGAGCTCCTAGTTACAAAACCATACTTTCCTTCCCCTTATTTGTCTTGGACTATAGTGTAGAGGGGTAGTTAGACTACTACCTCCTTGAGCTTTTGTGTCAATGAGAAGGGGATATTACAGTCTCCCATACTGGAAATTGCTTTCCCTCCAGCAATCCAGAACTAGTTTCTTGCAATATTCGTTCACTTTGCCAAGTAGCATCTTCTATGGGAAAATCTTTCCATTTAACCAAATATTCTTTAATTGCTATGCTCCTTAGTTGTTTCACCCCGATTTCTATGATCTCCTCTGGTATTAAGTGTAGATGCCCTTCTTCATCAACTGGTGGCAATGTCTCATTGACTAGTACATGTTGTCCCAATGCTCTTTTCAAGCAGGACACATGGAAAACATTATGGATTTTAGTCCCTAGGGGCAATTTCAGTTCATATGCCACCTCTCCAATTCTTCTTTGCACTTCATATCGACCATAGAAGCATGGTTGTAATTTCTCATCACCACTCTTCTTGATAGATGCTTGTCTGTACGGTTGTAATCTTAAGTACACCACACCACCAACTTCAAAAGTACGCTCCACCCTTTTCCTATCTGCATATAACTTTTGTTGGTTTTGTGCTCTATGGAGATTGTCCTTGAGTTCTCTGATGATGTCCTGATTAACCTGGATTTAGTCCTTTTCCACAGGAGCCTTGCTCTCCCTGAATACAATCTCCTCAAAAGTAAGAGGCTCATAACTATATAAAGCTTTAAAGGGGGACATGCCAATGGACATGTGGTAGGTGGTATTGTAACAATACTCCCCAAAGTAAAGCCATTTGACCCAAGCTTTCTGTTGTCCTGCTACATAATTTCTTAGGTAACCCTCTATCCATCTGTTCACAATTTCGTTTTTATCATCAGTCTGGGGATGGTAGCTAGTGCTAGGAGTCAAATCAGTGCCCACCAATCTGAACAGTTCCTACCAAAAGATACTCATGAACTTGTAGTCCTTGTCACGAACAATGGTCTTAGTAAGCCATGCACCCTAAAGACCTCTTTGAAGAATAACTCATCCACCTGTGATGCACTATAGTCCATGGAGATGGCAAAGAAATGACTGAACTTGGTCAGCCGATCCACAACTACGAATATGCAGTCCTTACCTTACGCTCTGGGAAGACCTATGATGAAATCCATTGAGATACCCTCCCATTTATTCTCTGGTCTTGGAAGGGGTTGTAAGAGTCTTGCTGGATGAGAGTGTTCATCTTTATTCTGTTGGCAAGTAGCACACTCCTTGATGTAGCGCATGATGTCTCCTTTGAGTCCTTTCCAAGAGAAGCTTTCTCTTACATGTCTGTACGTCTTAAGGAACCCTTGATGACCTGCAATCGGTGCATCATGGAAGGCTTGGAGTACCTTTCTTTTGAATGTAGATTCTAGTACCAAATAAATTCTTCATTTGTAATAAATGATGTCATTTATGACCCTATACCTGTCATCATGTAGTTTCCCATCCATCAACTCACATGCAAACCTGTTTTTTGACTATTCCACCAACAACAGTGATTTCCAATCTGCTGATATTTCTATCATGGAATATGTTGAAGGTCTTCTTGATAAGGCTTCCACAACTACATTATTCTTTCCTTTGACAGATTCAATATCAAAATTGTAAGCTTGAATCTTTCTTACCCACTTTTGTTGTCTCTCGTTCAAGTCCTTCTGAGATAAAAAGTACTTGAGGCTATTGTGGTCAGTTCTTACTACATATTTTACTCCAACCAAATACTGTCTGAATTCGGACAAAGCATGCATTATGGCCAACATCTCTTTGTCGTAGATTGTGTATAGCAACTCAGGGCCTCTCAACTTACGACTCTCATAGGCAATAGGATGCCTATTCTGCATAAGGACGGCTCATACTCCCTCTTCTGATGCATCACATTCTAAAATGAAAGATTGAGAAAAATCAGGTAGGGAAAGTACCAGGCAAGTACTCATAACCTTCTTCATTTTCTCAAACGTGACCTGTGCTTCATCACTCCAAGCGAAAGCCCCTTTTCTGGTTAAGCCTGTCGGAGGAGCGCAAATATTAGAGAATCCCTTGACAAACTTTATGTAGTAGCTGCAAATACCAAGGAACCCTTTGAGTTCTGTGAGTGTCCTTGGAGTAGGCCAATTGATGATAGCTTGTATTTTTTCTTGATGAACCTACACTCCCTTTGCCCCAATAATATGTCCTAAGTACATAACCTCGATCATACCAATCTCACACTTAGATTCTTTAGCATATAAGGATTGTGATTCGGCAGGATCTTTTCAATGATTATGGTTGAGTTTTAAACTTGCATGAATAATTTAACCATTTGAGAATTTAATGAAAGAATGAGGAAAGAAGAGGATTATATCAGTCAAATACACATATGCAGATCTGAAAAGAATAATGAACA
>ML776595.1:426965-450233 GCA_009831015.1 Picea engelmannii | reverse complement strand
GGTTGATAACGGAGTTCGGCACAATGTTTGCCTACGTCTCCGGGCCTTTTTCCTGTGGGGGAGGCTTCTTTATTTCTGCTCAAGTGCTCAAAATTACATCTCAGCAATGCCCAAAGGCTACAAGACTGATCTGGTCTTGTTGACCCAGATCTCAAGAACCCTGCAAAAGAAACGGCATGCAAAACTGATGCTCCAAGCTCCCAGAAACGATCCGACAGCGTATCCACCTCAAAGGCTTCCCTGCATCAAACTGACTATGGCTTGGCTTTCCTCCAGCATAATTCTGCTCTGAATGACTCTCCTTGGCCTCAAACAGGCTTGGTTTATATAGCAAGGGAGTTGGTTTCACATCCCCAACTTCCTCCAAGAATCTGGCCTCCAAAAATGCCCAATATCCCCCAAAAATGGAGAAAATCAGCTAATAATGGGCTGAATTAATTAGAAAAACCAAATTTTATTAACAAAACCCACTTTTAGCATAGTTGTTGGGCCGCAGCCCCCAAATCTCGGGCGCGCCCCTTTTGGCTGGTCGCATGGTACGCCATGTGGCCACGCGCATGGCGTTGGCCCCCTTCCTATCGGCTCCCGCCCCGGGTCCTGTGGCGCGCCATATGGCCACGGTCTGTATGGTTATATAATTCGCGCGCCGTTGGTTAGGAATAGGCCCCCGTGCATGTGGTATGGTCATATACACAAAGGGATGGGGCTAAGCCCCGGCCCTTTCCGCATCCGCCAAAAGTTTTAAACTAATTCAAAACAATTTAATGCCGAACCTTTAACAAGTTCTGCCCGCCGGCGGCCCGGTTAGCCGATTCCGTTAGTTCATTGCCCTGCCGGGAGGTCGTGGGTTCGACCCCCGGCGTGACCAAACCAATTTTACAACATATAACCAACGAGCCAATTATGCAGCGCCATGTGGCAGCCCATGACTGGGCCACTTGGCGCTTTTAAAACCAATTAAAACATGCCACGTGTCGGCCTGTGATTAGCCCACGTGTGTGCCACATCAATTCTGTCGTACGCCACTTGTCATGCTGCGTCAGCCCATCCGTACGCCCTGTCAGCCCGCCACGTCACTGCATGACGTCATCTTGCCATGTGTCACCCTGTGAGTGGTGACACGTGTCACCTCAACATTGGTCCGATCGTACGCCAAATGTGCCAAATCCGTATGACACGTGTCGCGTCCTGGTGATGCCACATGTCCTCCGTACGGTCTGCCACGTGTCGCCTCCTGGTTGGCCCACGTCAGCTGTACGGCCCTGCCACGTCAGCTGTACGACCTTGCCACGTCAGCTGTACGGACGTGCCACGTGGACTGTACGGATTGTACAGTCATCCCCTTTTTTGTCTGTTTGACTTTTCGGACAGAACGCGATATCTTCTCCATACGGACTCCGTTTGACGAAGTAAATATACCACCGGAATCAGGAAGACGAGACGGACGCAATAGCACAGGTTTCGTCGCATTCTGAGCATTTTTCAAGCCCTATCAGGCTTCTGGATCCGTTTTTGGATCAGATTGTTCCTCCACAATGCCCAAAATTTCATGCACATGCCTTAAATGGTCCTCCCACATCTTGCTATAGATTAGTAAGTCATCAAAGAAGACAAGCAAGTATTTCCTTAGCTTCTTATTGAACACATGGTTCATACATGATTGAAAGGTGGCAGGAGCATTGGTGAGGCCGAAAGGCATCACAAGAAACTCATAATGGTCGAAGTGACATCTGAAAGCAGTTTGATGTACATCTTGCTCTCTCATCTTGATCTGATGATAGCCTGAGCGTAGATCTATCTTAGTAAAGTAAACTGCACCATGAAGCTCATCCAACAGTTCATCAATCCGTGGAATGGGGTACATGTTCTTAACGGTCCTTTTGTTCAATGCTCGATAGTTTATGCACATGTGCATGGTTCCATCCTTCTTTTTTACCAACACAACCGAGGATGTGAATGGAATTGAACTCAACTTGATATGTCCCATAGCTAACAATTCCTTAATAGCACTCTCTATCTCATCTTTATGCTTCTTTGGGTGCTTGTAGGGTGTAGTGATGACCGATTTGGCCCCTTCTTCCAATTCTATATTATGCTCAAACCCTCTATCTGGTGGTTTCCCTGGAGGAATAGGCTCAAAGACTATTTTGTGCTTGTGAAGGTTTTTTTTTATATCTAGGGGGTATGGCTTGTTTGTCTCGCCCTTAGTATCCATAATAAAGCATTTGGTTGCATAAGCTATCTCCTCTCGCCTGAATATGGCATGCATCTTATTGCCTGTCACCACCCTTGGTGAATCCCCTATCATCCCCTTAAGTGTGAATCTCCTTCCTTCCTTCGTGTTGAAGGACATCTACATTATTTTGTAGTTGTTCGTGATTGGCCCCAAAGTTCTAAGTCACTGCACACCTAGGATGATATTGGTGTCATGAACGTCTACCACATAAAAATCATGTGTTAAGGTGTATCGGCCTAAAGTCAAACTCATCTATGGAATGTATATGTCACAAGCTATGGTACAACCCCCTGCTACCTCAACCAAGAAGCCTTCAAACTCTACTGTGGTTAGATGTCTCCTCTCCACCATGGATATATCAATGAAGTTATGGGAAGTTCCTCCATTGATCAATATTGTTTCCCTTTGCACCTGAGCAACTCCTTTTATTCTGAAGGTGTTAAATTTCGACACCCCACTCATAGAAGCAATAGTGACCTTTTTAAGGCCTATATCTGGGGGTAAAGGTGCCTCATGACCTTGTGCTTGCAAGGTTTCTTCTTCCTCCTTGAAGTTTTCCTGCATAGTATGGATAGCTCCATCCTCTTCATCATTTGCCTCCTCATCACTGTCATACATTACCTCAATGTAGTGGATTTCCCTTGCCTAAACATCTATGTCCTGGCTGCCAAGGGTCCCTGCAAGTGTAACATAACTGCTTACTTCTTAGATCTCTTCTTGTAGCTTCATCTAACTTCCCCTTTCCTCTGTCCATTGGTCTAGTGTCAGGACCTCTTGGAATAATGGGTGGCTTAGGTATAAATCTTTTTTTATTGGCTTCTCCAACTAAATCCCTGGTGCGTTCAATGGCATCTTGTAAGGTTATAGGCTTGAAATCCTTAACCCACCCTCTCACCGGTTTTGTCAATCCATCTATAAACAACATAAGTAATCTAGATTTTGCCACATCCGAAACCATCATTGATACTCTTTGAAACTCCTTAATAAAGGCCTCAACTGAACCTGTTTGCTTAAGCTGTGTAAGCTCCCTAAATGACGATCTGGGTCTCCTTTGTCAAATCTGTTGATGAGCCTTTGAGTGAATTCTTGATAAGAAGTGATGCTTCCATGATCCATGGTGGTTATTCCATGGAAGCACCATTCATGTGCTTTTCCCATCAGATATAAAGTTGCAAATTTGATAGCTTCCCTTTCCTCCATAGGATTCAATTGAAGGTAAGCATTCATCTTTTGCACCCATGTTGTAACCTGGATGTGATCTGATCCATCAAAGGTGGGTAGCTCCATTCTTCCATCCTTTCCTCCAAGCTCACTAACACCTTTGTAGCACTCCTTCGATCTCCTTTTCATCTTCAAGTTGAAATACTCTCCCATAGAAACTTGTCTTCTGAATCCTGTGCTCATGGAATTGTATTCCCTTTCTGTAGTTTCCCACTCATCACCAAAACTTTCTGAATCCAAGGCATTAACATCCCTCCTTTGTGTATCTAGGAAGATAGGCATGTACGGCCTAGGGGTGGTCCTACTGATTGTGTGAGATGGAATCAACCCTCCGTCATTGGATCGATGCTCCTCCACCTGACCTCTATGTATGGATTCCTCATGATTCTCATTGCCTCCATGAGATCCACTAGCTTCATGACTTCCACCAAATAGGGGTGGGTCTTTGCCATGCCTCTGCTCCATCTGAAACTGAGAAAGAATATCGTGATGTTTACTCTGTTCCTCCAACATGGCTATCATTCTATCTTGTCCCTTTTGAAAATTAGTAAGAGATAATTTGAGCTCGGTCTGTCCCAAAGATAGGTGGTTCTGCATTCCTACAAGAGTGTGTTGCATAGTTTCTTGGCTGCTTTGAAGTACCTCCTTCATTGTTTGGGCTACTTTATCTGCCAAAAGTTCAGTCTTTTCGTAGGTAGGATTCTCTGTTTCACGTGTCTCTCCCATACTGACTTCTTGTTCTTCCTCTTTTGGATTACCTGTTACTGGCTGACTCCCACGACCTCTTCTTCTAGTCATCTGTTGTTTTGCACAGGCTGACAAAGGAAATTCGCTCTGATACCACTATAATGTTCCTTAACAATTTCGACCAAGAACTAGGGTTTGATGTTGTTTGTTTTTTGCAGGTTGTGATTACAGAAAGATGTGCTGAAGAGTTTTTCTTGGATTTTATTGCATTGAATACATAACAACAATATTTGAACACTGTTCAAGGAAAGAAAGACACAAACAAGGAAATAAGCTTCATATATGATCTTTATTTAATATTGGAAGAGATCCTCATACATGGATCTGTAGATCTGGTACAATAGAAAAGATATAGAGGCTCTTGGCCTTCACCCACTGAATATAAATTTTTACAAGATCAATTTCTTTCCCTTTATGACTGGAATCCTTCAGATCTCGGCTGGTATGGCCATGGATGGTTGGATCTGGAACTAGTATTTCTCTGGCTGGCTGAATATGATCAATATTTCGGCCCTCTAGTAAATGACCTCCAAGAAAACACCAAAATACTCTCAAAATTTAGATCATGGGCTAGAGAGAAGGATGGGTCCAAGTTTGAGTGAAAACTCCCAAGCCCTTCTGCATATCTATGAGTCTCCTCAATGGGAGTTGCTCCCTCCTTCAGAAATTCGGCCCAAGCTATTGAAATCATCCAATAAGAAAACCCTTGTAGTATAGGCTGCAAAAGGGCGCTATGACCCTAGCAATAGACCTCCAATAGTGTAGAAGTGCATATCAAGTATCCTCCAAGCAAATCAAGCTTCTTCTCTTCCAATGGTGCACCTAACTACTGGAAAACCCTCTAGATTTGTACATCAATCTCCAAATATTGCATGTTGAATACCTGTGACTGGATAGAATGGTGAGGGATGGATATTTCACCTCCTTGGCCAAGCTTGAACCAGGAACATAGGAATATTTCACTTCCTTGCTAGTTTCTAGGATTTGTTCACTAAACACCCTCAAAACGTAAGTTGTCTAGCTCAAGAGTACAAAAGAGTAATGATATCAAGATGAGGAGAGAGGTGCCCTCCTCTTTCTTTTATACCTCCTTTTTCTAATTTGTCATTGAGTTACTTTTTCCCACTTGCTAAGGTGTTGATTTAATTCTCCTTTAACTCACTTAATCTTCCTTAGTCTTTTTACCTATGTCACTTTAATAATATAACTTTAGATCTCCTAGTGACAAAACCATACTTTCCTTCCCCTTATTTGTCTTGGACTATAGTCTAGAGGGGTAGCTAGACTACTACGTCCTTGAGCTCTTATGTTAATGAGAAGGGGATATTACATGATAACATGGATACCATGGTTGAGAAAACCATGGAAATCATTTCAGACTTTTATTTGTTGATGTAGAGTTTGAAAAGTTGGTAAAGATAATCATTATTGGTAGGTGGAACCAATTCAACATTCCTTTGCAAACTTTAGCCCATTCTTTAAATGCAATATTTTATGATGATGACCTCATTGCCCAAAGAAATGGGAAAATGAAGGATCCACATAAGGATAGTGAGGTGACCATTGGAGTGAAGAAAGGATTCATATGATTATTTCCACTTTCTCTACCGAGTAAAATGAAGGAAGAATTTGCTAATTTTGTTGCTGGAGTGGATGAATTTTTAAACATATTAGCCTTGGATGAGAGAAGGACCATGAGCCTTGTGTTTGATGGTGGATTTTCCATGGGGTAAATGGTGTACATTTGCAAATCTTGCTACTTGTGTTCTTTCACAAGTGGCAAGCTCTTCATTAGAAAAGCTGAACTAAAGCACATATGGTTTTATTCACTCATAGGTTGGGATTGCAAAAGGTTAGGATAAAAAAAGGCATAGGATATTTCTTTGTGCATTCAAGCATTTGTCTCGTATCTTGCAAGAGTGATGAATGTACCAGTGATCCTTATAACCATGGGAATGTGGACTAAAACTCTCATCTTGGACCTCTCATTTTTTGTTGTAGAATTGTTGAAAATGCTTCTTCCATTCCACCATCTACCATTGAATGTGGGTCTTGTTTGATGTCTCTTGGGCTAGATGATAAGGTTGATGAATTTGAGAGCTAACTTGTAATACCTTGGTTTGACCCCCAGAATGTATTGGATCATATTATATATAAATTGTAAATGCGGTTATATTAATGGGATTCGAGCCATGTGAGATTAAATAAATGACCCCATGTGTAAATGATATAAATATGTTTGTATGCATTCCTCGTGTGAACATCAAGGCTAACGCCTGAGTAGTGAATTGCTAGGCATATAGTTGTTGTAAATATACTTATATGAACTATGTGGTAGGCTTGCCATGATAAACTTAAGCTATGCAAATATAATTGTTGGAATATAATATATAATGGTCCAAGATGTCAATTGGGTGTAGCTCGAGTGGCTAAGAGGAAAGTTGCATCCTCCCTCACTCAGGTTCAAGTCCCACATTATGACATGCTTTCTCTTTTTATGAGCCAACTATTCACTGTTGACTTGGCCTTGAGCCCAAAAGAATCTGGTTTACCCTAGGTACATCCTTAGAGTGAGCATAAGTACTCAATAGTTTTCCCTAGGAAATGAAATACAAAAAAAAAATGGTCCAAGATGGTTGCGGAGAGCACGAGAGGGGCTACGATTTCACTAGAGGGAAATAGGAAAGGAGGCCTACGGGAAAGTAATCTTTTATTGCCAAGTGTCAATGTATGGTCTCATCTTCTTTTCCCATCATGTACCTTAAATGAACCCATCCACCTCCATCGAAATAGAAATCCAATCATTAAATGCATGTAGAGGTTAGTGGGGAAGTTTGCTCATGTAGTTATTGAAGCATGCATTGAGTACAATCATTATGGGTAACGTAAAAGTACTTCATTCTCCTATGAAGCTATTAGAAGAAAAGTCTATCATCATTTCCCTCAACCCTCTCATTGTCATTCACTATCATTCTATCATTCTCATGGTCACGCTCTATACTTATCATGTCACATTCTTCCTTGCTAACCATGAATCAATATGGAAATTGACCAAATGAGCACTATGAAAAAAATCGGGGACCTTGGATGAGAGATAGATCCTTGTAGGTGAGAGCGTAGAGGTTGGCCAAGTTAGGAAGCCTTCACCCATTGTTTATTTGTTGCTCATTGGATGCTTGAGACCCAAGTGTTATGCTTGTAGGATATTCCAAGAAGGAATACAACAGATTGGACTCTTTCTATCTACACTAAAGTGCATTGGAAAAGAATAATATCCTCGAGAGATTGTCGAGTGAAGAAAGGAAAGATCTTCCTTGCATGCCATGGTTGTGGAAGAGAGTGCCATGTTTGTTTGATGGTTGGATGAGGTGCCTAGAGTGTTATGTAGTGAGTAGATTAGTTGAGCTATGAGAGCAATGGGTTGCGTTGAGTGAGATAGAAACCCATAGCTTGGTTCCTTTGCCCAAGTGGCCTCATATCTCGAATTGGGGGTGGAATCTACCCTGGATGCCTATTGTTGGGTGGAAAATTGCTCATACGCAACCAATGTCTTGGACTATATTCCGTTAAAAGATAAATGTTTTCTCTTTGATTAAGAATATGTAATTTAATGCCATTTTCTAGTATGGAATAATATGTATTTTTCATGTTGTACGTGGTTATGTTTAAATTTGGTCATGAGCATTTGGTTGCAATGAATTCCTGTTATTTCATTCTGTATTTTCCATTGCATTTGATTGTTATGCACCGTGCATGCATTGAATTCATTTTTGGCCTCTACAGAGGACCACTTTGTGTTACTATGGTGAAATGGTCTCTTGTGGGATGGAATTTTAATGGTCGATTAGTGGCTACCCATCTTGTGGTTAGGAGCGTTGGATGTGTACACCACATAACTATAGTATATATTGTATTTTTGGCACATATAGCCTAAGATATATAAGGTTGATTTTGGATTTTGCATAATGTAATCATGTAATCATGTGCAATAATGTATAATCATGTAATAATTATATATGTTTTAAAAAAAGAAAAAGGGAGGGTTGTGACCATATCTGTACAACCCAATACAAATATGGAACTAGTCATGATAATTCTACCCACCATTCCACTTCCCATGCTAGGTTACATAGAGTTAGGATTAACCCACTTTCTTTTTTACTTCCCATGCCTAATATTTTTCAAAGGATTTTAAGTTTGACAAATTTCTTGCAAAGCAACAAACACTAAAAAAGCATACCTATGTGAACCTAGGGTGTAGCCATATTTGGCTAGTAGGGGTTGCAATCCCAAAGCTTTATTTATATTTTCTTCTCTTTCCCACAACTTCTTTATTTTTTTTTTCTTTTGGTACACAAGGGAGAGCTAAAGGAGGGGGAGGGCTTTTGACGAAGGACCCCTGCATAAGATGGAGTCCCTATAGTCATCGCATCCCTTTTTGAAATTTCATCCTTTTCCTTTGTTTGGAGGTGAGCTTCTTCAATTGGATCTTCTCCCCCCTACAATGCTTGCTTGTCATTATCCAATCTAGGATCCTTCACATCCTTCTATGGTTCCTTAACTAACATTTTTGTCTTATCGTTCTCGTCCTCCCTCTCATTGCTTGGATCTAATACCTCGAAGTGATTTTCCACTAGCATTGGAGCTTCGCTCTAAGTTGGTTGGAGAGAGAGTTGTCTTCTCTTTTGCCTATTCATTGATTACATAGGATGCTCTTGGTGGGTGGGATGCTCTAGTTTAGGATGAGGAGGTTGCTCCTTTTGCAATGATTGGGATGTGACCAAACTCATGGTCTCAATTGCATTTAAATGGGCGTTGTACGTAATCTAGCCCCTAGAGATAACACTGACCATCTAGGTTCAACTGAATGGCATCAAGAAGAGATTTCTCTAGATCTACTGTACAAATTTGGGTGCATGTATGTCTACTTACCAACATTTCCAATTCAATGAAAAGTTAGGTTATCCCAAATTATAAGCAACAAATGAGGGTGCAAAACTCATACTACAATTGTTGTAGGGGGGGTTCTCTTCTTGGTTAAACTCCAATGGCCAATGATTCATGTATAACCCTCGAGGATCTAGGGAATAAGGTTTTTTTCTAAAAAGCAAAGAGCGATATTCTTTCAACTGAAAAATAAGCCATGTCTCCTCTACTGCAAAGGAAAAAATTAACAAATCCCTTCATCATAGGGATAAGTATTCGGTTATCCAGAGTTCAAGAACCTTATAGGTTGGCCATTGCCCCATGAACTTCCTGACTAAGGATTTCCTTGCAAACAAGAGGATTTTCTTCGAGAGGGGGATGGGTTTTAAATTTTACGTCGAAGATCTTAGCGAGCTTCCTCACCAATTGAACCTTCTTCCTTGCTTCAATGCTTCCTAAACAAAGAGTTGAAAGTTTACAACCTTCTTCTCAAAGCTGTGTGTTGGGGTTTATATCTCTTCCACAGGGATGGGATTGTGCCACTTAGCCTCATCAAATTGAATTGCAACAAAAAATGGGTGGTGGCTAGGGAAAAAGTCTTACCCGCAAATGAATTCCATTAAGTTCCTCATTTGAATTCACATGTTCTTACTATGGTCTTAGCAACAATTTAAGAGTGATATTTTGGTATTTTTACAAAACTGTGAAGCATTTTTATTTTTAAAATCTCGTGCATGGGGAGTTTAAAACGTGCATATGTGGGGTTAGTAAAAAAGTACCCACATTAAAGGTATGCATATATTGTAAGACAACTTAAAAAATAAAAAAGTTGAAAAAATAAATATATAATGTAAAGAACAATGTAAAGAAGTTAGCAATTACCCTCCATCCTTATAAAAAAAATTGAATTATTTGAAATTTAACATTCTTTTGAGAAACAAATATGCATTTCCAACAAATTGTTAATTTTGTTTTAGAAAGGTGACTAGTGGGGGTTAATTGTTAATTTTTTGGGGAAGAAACAAGTTGTTCTATGTGGAAATCTTTAAAAACTAAAAGATTCATATAATAATCATGTGTTTTAGTTTTTTTTACGAAGGGGAAGCAAACCTCTCACTTCCTCTTGATATTATTATTATTATTATTATTATTAATTAAGTTGTTGCTCAATATTTTTCAAGGTTTAAAGGGGCAACTCAAGTAACTCCCCCAAACCTTAAAATTTTTGATATTTTTTAAAATATGTTCCAAAATGTACATTTTGACATTGTGTTTTTATAGGAATGCATTATTTAAAAGTATTTTTAGGGAATTTGTGAGAAGATTATTTATGGTTGTTTAACTTACACTTTGGTTATCTATTTTGCAACAACGTTTAACCAATACCATGATTACTTGTAAACAATAACCACAAATCTTTTAATAGATAAATATACTCATCTTCCTAGAATGCATTGATCACATATAAATTAAATATCCTCTAAACTATATGAGTCTAAAATATTGTGCCTCTAAGTTAAGGGCCAAGATGTTACAAGGAAAAACTCTCTCAATAATCACAACCACAATATGGAAATAAACTCCCAAATGTACCAACAAAAAAAATAACATTGGAGTAAAATAAATGGTAGAGACCCCAATCCTTCTCACAACCCAAAAAAAAAGCTATTACCAAAATGTATCACATGATCTTGTTAGACACATTATTCACAAGGGGAAAAAGAAGCATTTTTTATTTTTTATTTTTATAATAATAATTATTATTTTATATTTCGAAAGTACCATTGTAGTGAGTGTGTTCTTATGGATGGAATATGACAATGAATTGCAGTCTTCTTACAATAGGAATGCCCAATATTCTTCATACTTTAAAGCACTTAATTTGAGATGTCGTAACAAGGGGAGTTATTTTATCAATTTTTTTGAGGACTTGAACCTGGCTCCATCTACAAGAAACAAGTCACTTATTGAGGTAAGACAACCCACGAGGGATGAATATACTTATGGAGGATTTAAACCTTGGTGAAGGGTATGCAACAACCCCAACATACCATCAAATCATAACCTACTTTATCAAGAAGTGAAGTTTGGCCTACACGGTAGTAAACAACTCTCTCACCCACAATATTGATACCCTAACTCTATATATTCACTGACAGAGTCCAAAATAATGCACTTATCACATTGGCATGCATTATCCTCATGAAATTTTACATAAACTCAACATAGACCAAAATCCATACTAATTAATGATAAAACTAAATAATGAATATACAATATCCTAATAACATAAAACTCAACAATAAACTAGAATATGTGAAAAAAATTGAAAAACATGAATATAAAGTTCAAAAATAAACTAAAATATGTGAAAGGAAATGAAAAACATGAATATATTACTCTTAGATTTATTTATAAATCACACTATGATAGAAGATGGGAAGGACATATATAAATTTGTCATGAAAAAATGATAACCAACTACTAAAAGCATGTGCAAATCATTAAATATAAAGTGAAAAATGATGATAACCAACTACTAAAAAAACATAAAACTCAACAATAAACTAGAATATGTGAAAAAAAATGAAAAACATGAATATAAAGTTAAAAATAAACTAAAATATGTGAAAGGAAATGAAAAACATGAATATATTACTCTTAGATTTATTTATAAATCACATTATGATAGAAGATGGGAAGTACATATATAAATTTGTCATGAAAAAAATGATAACCAACAACTAAAAGCATGTGCAAATCAATAAATATAAAGTGAAAAATGATGATAACCAACTACTCAAAGCATGTGCAAGTCAGTAAATATGAAGTGGGAATAAAGTAGTAGCCAACTATTGTAAGTCATGTGAAATTAATAAGCATGGACACGCATCCACTTATCACATCACAAGGCCTTCTATATTTTGATATCCCAAAACAATCAACATACATACAGTGAATAGACATCTTAAGATATTATTTGATGTCTCAACATAAATTCTAATTTATATGTTATTTCATGTCTCAACATAGATTCTAATCTTTCATATCATTTATTCTCATATTTGTAAATGTGTCCCCATAAGGATTCCCAAGTTTATCTTGTAATAAAATATATTATAACATTGATCTATTTCTAAAAGAAAAATCAATACAAAAGACTCCATATCCAATGTGATCTATACCAAAACTAGTAAAGTTGAAGGTGTGGCCATAAGAGTTTTTGGATAAAGGGTTAATGAGACTAAGCCCGTCTTCATAAAGATAATCTATGTTGTTTCCATATAGGTAAAACTGTCATTAAACATTGTGATTGTTGTTGCCGATAATAAATTATTTATTTGATTAGGTAGAGATAAAGTCTTTCCACACGTTGACCAAAGATTTAGGTACTATGTTGTTTCCATAAAATAAGGAAGACACAGTTGTATAATTTTTTTTTTTAATTAGATAGAAATAGATTTTTATCAAAGCTATATTAAATATTTGGGTATTATGCAATTTACAAATATTTAAATAATAAATAATAAAGATGGCATATAATGTATATTGGTATTTAAATAAAATTATTATTAAATTTTTTTTTAATAATAAGGATGGCTTATAATATTTATTGGTATTCAAATAAAATTATTATAAAGGATTTTTTTTTAAAGAATATGATTTAAGTTAATAGATACATTATGGTTTTTCATTTAGAGCATTTAATATTTTTGGATGAGTATCGTATATTACATTTTTTTTTAGATAAGTTTATTCTAATACATTTGGATCATAGTTTAGATTATTTTAAGTTCAAATAAAAACATCAAGGATAATTAGATTAGGAAGATTAGATGATGCTTGAGTAAACATGGTTTGAAAATTAGTATAACAAGGGTAAGCTGGATAATAAGGCTACCAACAGGTTCAATAAAAAGGGCTAGCCAATAGACTAGTTACTAATCATAGAAATAATAGGGCTAGAATGTTGTAGAAAATGAATTTATGTGCTTGAATGGGAGGAGTTATGAAAGTTCTTTATCAACTAAGATCATAATGTATCATGTGTAAGTCATCCTGGTCATCCAGTATTCATAGTAATGCATAACCATTACTACTAGTTTAGAATGAAAGATAATGTATTTGATTATGTAGCTTGTTGTTTACAGTATGAAAGAATAGGTAGAACACAAGGTTTTGGTTGGTCTATTAAAACCATTGGAAAGTGATCCGAAATGGATTTGTATATAATTTGTCATCTATTTTGGTACTTCTTGTGTGGAAAAATTAGAGCTATTGGCTTGTAAGGCCCATTTTTAGGGGCAGGTCTCGAATTGGTGATTTGGGCTCTAAACTTTTGGAACCTCTTGAAGGCCTTAAACATGTGCTTTTGGGGTTAAAAATTGGTAGAAAAAGTTCCCAGCCTCTCAACGTTGTTCTAAACATCGAGAGCACTCCCACAGTGTCAAGATTGCATAAGTTATGCCCCCTGCAAGGTGACCTATCCTGTTGACCACCATGATATCGATTGGATTCCACATCAACTCCCATTACTCACACATATGGAGCTAGTCATGTGTGTCCTTTCAAGAAGATTCTAGAGGGTCCAAAACCTTATCCCTAATTAAGAGTTGAGGCATGTAAAAACTCTAATTCTAACCCTAAACGATTATTAAGCCATGTTAACTACTAGGCCACTAAGAAAGGAAGGGGTTCCATTCTTATTGTATTACGTATTGTTCCATAGTAGAGAAAATCATTGAGAGTGGGATATTGAAGTAGAACGGAGGAAGTAGAAGATCCTTTAGTAGCTATATAGGCCATAATGTCCATGGCAACTCCATGGTGAGTGCACTTTCTTTGTATTTTCATTTCATAACTGAGAAGAAAAGATCAAGGCACTAGCTTGGCTTTTCACACATAGGGTACATATTGTGTTCATTGTGTGGATGGTGTGTTATTTTCTTAGCTTCTTTCATTTCGGTTTGAACTTATTTCAATATTTTGTATGATAAGATAGTAATATTAAATCCGAAATCCAAAGTAAAACATTGCATAAAAAATATTGTAAGATATGTTGCGGTGAACTATTCCAGTGGAATATCCATGACAATTTATAGATCATAGTAGTATTAAGAATATTTTTCTTTGAGTATTTTGTGGGAAGTTGTAGGATCCAAGAATTGGTGTAAAATAAAAGTCTCAAAACCGTAGCCATGACAAATGAGTATAGTGACAATCCACGAGATCAGTGAAATGAGAGATTTTCAAAGCTAGAAGCACAAGTCGTTGACATCTCTCACAACATGACCATTCTCATGGAAACTCTAGAGAACATGTTTGGACCTTTTAGAGAGTTTTGTAGATCTAACTCAAAACTTGTTTTGGACGAGAAATTTGGAGAGAACCAAAAATCCAATTGAAAAAAGAGTCAAAGAAAGAGAGACTATGTTCGAGTGCCATAACTTCTTCCCAAACTCTATTTAAAGTGGAAGAAAAAGTGGATATCAAACCTTACCAAGGTGAGATTGATGACATTATATTGAATTAATGGTTGCAACCACCATAAGTTTATTTTAGTGTTCATAACATAGGAAAAGAGAAAAAAATTCACTTTCTTGACTAAAGTTATAGGGCCATGCCCAAATTGGTGGGAAAGTCACAAATAGACGATTAGGCTGGAGGGTGACTCCCTCAGTAACCAAGTGGGAGGTGTTTAAAACCTTAATTAAGTCCCATTTCTATCCTATTGGGTATGAAGAGGATCTATGGATCCATTGGAATTACTAGAAACAAGGGCAGAGTGTGCAAGAGAACACCACCAAGTTAAAAAAACAAGCCCTTATGTTGGGTATATATCCAAAGAACTCAGATGTAATCCTTAAATATCTAAGAGGTCTACACAATCATTTAGAGGTCTGTGTGCAAGAACAATATTTGGAGTATATGGGTAAGAATAAAGGACAACCAAGTGGTTCTCAAGTAGAAATACCACCATCATGCTTCCAAGGAAGGAAGGAGGAAGTGGAAAGGAAAGGATAAGAAAAAAACAACCACAACGCATCAATGTAAGGATCTGAACAACTACTGTAATCATTGTAATATTGATGGTCACACCTATTTGGGTTAATTTGTCACAAGAGTGAGCAAATGGAAACCCTTTTAGTGTCAATATAGGCTATACTTAACACCATAGATAGTTGAATCAAAGGGTTAGTGAACCACCGTGAAATATACACTGAAAATAAACATAAAGAAGTGCATGCATGAGAAGTAAAACATAAGAATTAACAACTAAGAAAAACGAGAATTGTTACCAATGGAGGAGGCTATATTGATAACACCGTGGGGAAGCTGGTGAACAAATGAGCTCCCTTCTTCCTCCATAGGAGGGTCCTTTTTATTTCCACTTGGAACCTTTTCTCTCTTTTCTCAATGAAAATACAAATGATGTGAAGGAATGCACCCAAGCTCTCAATAGGAGAGAGGTTTGGTGCACCAAGTGAGATTGGTTATGTATGTGTTAGTGAACTTAATAGAAATGAGGATTCTCCAAGCTCAAACACACAACATACCAATACACTTGAGTGCTTCTTGTTAATGCATAGCCAAGGAATTCTTTTATAGGCTCTCTTCAAGATTTTATCTATCTAGCTCCAAGTGTGAAAGAGGATCCTTCATAGGAGTGGATCCCCTATCATTTGAGTGGTCTCAAAGCTATTCATAGAGTTGGAGAGTCAACTTCTTTGAGTACACCTAAGTTGAGAGTGTGTGAGATACGAAAGGATAATGATGCTAAATAACTTTTGGTAGCCCACACTAATTTTTAGAAACCCATTTCCATAGTTTTTGACTTTGTTGAATGCAATCTGTGAATTCTAAGAGTATGCCATTTGGTGTATTAAATTGATGACTTCTCCGGTGATAACTTGTATAACTTGTTGATATAATTTTAGGTGATAATAGATGCCCCCTGATGTGCGAGGTTAGGAGAAAATATATGGCTGAAATACATCATCGTTTCTTTTGCTTGGTGTAGTGACTCCTTGTAGAGAAAGAAAAAAAGGTTCGAGAGAACTTAAGGATTGTCCTTTGGAGGGAAGAGGAGGTATCCACTTGTAACCAAAATTCCCTGAAAATAATAATGATATTTATACAAATGAGGTGGGCATGTCCCATGCTCATGCTAAAAAAAACCCAGACATAAATAATTGTAACTGAAAGTTTTGATGGAGTAGAGATTTGCAGTGCCCTTAAGGGCATTGATAACGAAAAATGATAGTCACGGGCTGTGAACTTCCCCTGAGACTTGGAGTGAATAGTTGTGATGGTTTTTCATGACTTAGAGGCATTTATGGCTTGTCAAGTTCATAGGTCTTCGACTGGTACTTAGAACTACCGTTGTTGCGAAGTAAGATCCATCGTAATATAAAATCTGTTGATATCGAATATTAAGGGGGTCAACAAAAGCATAGAGAAATGGTGACTCTCTCTATCTCGTCCGAGGCTTATCGTTTGTAGTGTAATGAGAGCCAAGATACTACCAACTTCCTGGAAACTTTTGTTGAGGTCAACATGAAAGCAAAAATGATGGAAAGGAGCAAAGTTCTTCTTGAAATCAATGGATCAAATATGGTATCAGATATTGACTTGTAAGGGGGTTGAATGATTGGTGCAAATGGACGAGGTTGGGAATATATGAAACTCAAAAACCTCCCTTGGTTGGGGCATTAGTGTTGACGGGGGATGGCAACAACCACAAAAAATGAATCTGTTGTCAGGGGGATAGCCAGATGTTGGACAATTTGGTTGATTGATGTTTGAATATGGAAAGGCTGCAAAAATGAGTGCTTGATAGGGAAAAACTTAGAGATCTTGACAGAGGGTTCTGGGATACTTGAGGTTTGGCCGATGAGATGGATGCTTCCAGACAAATATTTTTTGAAGATGAATGCCCCAAACAAAGGTGACATGGGTTGCTGCCAGGGAAAAACACCATCATATGTGATGGATGAAGTCTACAAGCTTGCTGAAAATCAAAAGGTACTTTATACAATTACTGAATGAATAAAAAATGGTTTGGGTTGAATATGAATACACAGAGACGGGTTCCCTAGTGTCAATATGGCTTGGCCTTATGGAGGCGAAAGAATCTAAAATGAAATGAAGGGTGGAGGTCCCAAGGGTGAGTCTCCAAGGAGGTAAATGGATGGTGGATTAGAATGCATGTGGTCAATTGATCTTGGAGGAGATGAGGGGCCATTGAAAATGCGATGGTGCATTAAAAAAAACAAATCAAAGCATGAAATGATCTGGGAGTCCATAAGCGTGTGAGCTAACAATATGATGGAAAAAATATGAGATTCATTTTCTGAAGTGAGAACTACTTGGACTCCCATTCCTAAGGGGTGAAACAACATGAGTGTCATTTTTCCCATGGACTAAAAATATGTGAGTCAACTCATGTGGCTGGAAAGACTATTGGAAAACAATACCTGGATGAAAATGGGGATGGGTGAAGATACTATATTACCAGGTGTTGTGAACCTAAAGGTAAATGTTGGAGGGTGATACTTGTAAATGTATTTTTTCATAAAAGGATTAACTACATGCTAGTTTTGAACATATACCTGAAAGGGTCATGGGATGATTAGAATGCTATGTGCTATGAGCTTGCTGAGAAGTACCCGCACACAAAATCGAATACACAAAGTGAAAAATACCTGATAATAAAGAACATAGTAAATACATTTGATGAAATGATAGTGATCAAGCATACCTGCTCCCTAGGTCTCCGTGATGGGGCCCCGAGGAAGATGTCTAAGAAGTGAAAGAGACCATACCGTTGTGTAGAATGGAGAATGAGGACCCCGTTGGTGTGACCGATTTGAGAAATAGAGTTTTTGAACTCCTGTATTGTCACATCCCCACTATGGAAAAATACAAATTTCGCCTTTTCTCGAGGGACAGAATCCCCGAATTCCTACAGGGGCCTAGCACATGATAGCTCTTCCCTTATCCTCCTCCATGTGATCGTTGGCTATGACCACAAACCTTACCAAAAAGGTGCTTCCGACTTTCATGTTTCGGGATTTATGTGTGCCAGTTATCCCTGACTCCCTGTCCTTTGAAATGCCGAAACCCAAAATGGGGCTAAGATTCTTGGCTCCTTCCCTTAGGCCTTCTCCATGTGACCCTGTCCTATGGCCTAGGGATACTCCTCTAAGTGCTTTGGATTTCTCGATTCAGGGAATCAAAACGTAGTGCTTCCGCCTTTCCCTTTTAAATCCTCGAAACCCGAAAGCTCGGTACCATCCAGATCTACGGTCCAGATCTTCAACTTGATCAATGGTTCAGATTAAATCCCGACATTCTACCTTTTGGGATTCTGGCAGGGTCTTCACTCCTATTTCCTCAATGACCAAAACCCCGGTGGCTTCTAGATCTCTGCCATGCGTTTTCCAAAATGGATGCCCCTAATTCTTTCGAGGAATCTCCTTTCGCGATTTTGGGGAAGTCCTCCCCTCAAATTTCCTGGTGCCCAAATCTCCAATGGGTCTAAATCTCCAACACCTGTCCTCCAAAATAGACGGTCTCGATTCTTTCGGTGATTCCTCCGAACACTAACTACTCACCACGTGTCCCCTTAGATGGACGGTCCTGATGGTCTCGGGAATTAAGCAGATCCCCACTCCTACTTATACGAGGGTTAAACCTCGCACACCTTCTCTTGGATTCGATGGCTATCGGTCCTCTGCGCTAGATCTGACAGCCTAGATCCTTCACAGATCGACGACTAGGATTTTATAGATGATCTCATTTCATTATCCTGGGGGAGCCTCCGCTCTCATTTCCACGGTAACGAAATGATGGAACGATCCCTTGGCATATAGTGTTAAGGTCTGCGCTACTCTTGCAGATCTGATGCTTGTCGGCTCTTAGCACTAGATCTGACGACTCTGACTAAATCTCTTCTGCGCTTTCCTCTGAGTGTCTGGACGTGGCTTCAACAGTCCAGATCCTTTCTTTGCAACTGATCTAACGGTTGTCGACGTTCCTCATGGATCCTGGGATCTATGTTCCCTATTTCTTCGCTACTTGCGAAGGCTGAAGGGATCGAGGCGTTAATGCCTGCGCTCCTCCTCTAGATCCACTGGTCATGACAGACCTGGGATACTCCCGAAAGGATCTCATCTGTTCGTCTATCAAACGAAAGGGTGTTCTCTTTCAATAATTGTACTCTCTATCCTTCATGAGCTTTGTCAGTTAAGAAGGATTCAAGAGCGTTACGGTATTTCTCCTGGACTTGACACTTAGAGGGATCTTCGGCACAATTATTGCGCTCCTTTATCAAGTCTAGGACATAAGTGGTTCTGAGGTTCTGTTTGCCTCGCCGGGAGCCTGTGCATGTCTGTACTACCTCTCCTAAGCTTAACAAACTCCGTCCTCCAAGGGACTCAGATGACTGAAAGAGTAAACCTGCGTACATGAGACTACGCCTAAGGTCGATGAACTCATAGTTCGTGGCTCTAACTTAAGCCACCACAGGATGCAAGAATTTACGAATAGCAATCACGTCCTCTCCATATAATTTCTTACTTGCCTAATTATACAACCAAGAAGATATAGGAGGGATGCAATATATCCCTTAATAAAATCATGCACATTCCTAAAAACATTCATAGTATAACCAAATCATACACAGTTATAGCTAAATTACGCAGGGCAGGAGATCGCTTATCTATTACAGGTTGCCGCCAACCAACTGACTGTGGGTGTTCGTCCTTCCACCCGACCATAAGCTTAGAGGCATTCAATATTAGCACTCTGGCCACCCCCATGCCAAGCCATGATATCACCAGGGAGTTCTTCGCAATTCTCAAGAACTCTTTTGCTGTTTCAGCTTCTGCTCGGGTTCTGTTCTCTGCACACTTTCAGAGGTTTCCCTCTCTGTTATGGCCTCGACGAATTTTAATCAGATGCTCATCCAACATCAAGCTTGCGACCTTCTGATCATGCTCTCCAGGATAGCTCTGCGCATCTCCCTTACGAGCTTGCGCTCCTATCTGGTATCCCCCCCTTACCTTGGAAGGTTTGCCGGCCTATCCTGTTCCTTCTGTCAGAAGGAAGCTCAGGTCTACAGGTCCCTGCGGTACTTCGGGCTGACAACCCATGTTTCTATTCATGGGGGTGGTTGATTGTTCAACCACCAATCCTTTCTTCATTAATTGATTTCTCTCCTCTAGTGATATCATGGCTAGTACTTTCAAGGCTTCACCCCCACAGTCAGTTATTGGCAACTCAAACAATAATACATTTACATTGTCCTTGTGCATTAGCATGGTAATTCCTATTTTATGATTAATTACAAATTGGGGGAAACAAGGTGTTACATGTATGGGTGGCTGGAAGTTTGAGTTCTAGATGTATAAATGGTAATGTGGCCCATTATGCCACCTCATTTGTACTTGATGTGAGTCGTGTTAATGGGAATATGACGGATTGGTGAGAGATCGAGTGCCATTGTGTAGTCCTGGGAGATCAAATTTTGTTTGCGAGAGAGCTAGATAAGCGGCCCCAACCTCCTGATATTTTTTGAATTTTTACTTTTCTATTTGGGACTGTATGGATGGCCATACAACCTCCTTTTTCTGAAAAAAGGGGCGACTAGCATGGGCAATTAGGAGATACCTGTGTTGATCAATATGAGTATAACTTGGTCTCCCACACTGTATGGTGCAAGAGATAGTTTTATAGTCGTGCCACCACAGGCTCTACTATGAGGTTGTCTTCCACGTTGATTAACATGTTGTTTGAAGAACAATCGCACTCGCGCCGATCAATGTGATTTTTAGGGGAACGATTGTGCTACTATCAATGCGACTACTTATGAAATAGTTGCGCTGATCAATGCAATTGTTTATGACATAGACGCATTGATGAACATGGTTTTTTTCCTGACAGATGCACTAATAGTGAACAATAACTTTGGTTGGATTCTTTTTGCTATTGATGATTAGTTAATCATGATTTTTTGTTTGTGGTGCAAATTGTGTTTTGCATGAGGATAAAGAGCATGCTAGTTCATTGGTGAGAGTGAGACTAGGAGGTACTTTGAGTGGAGGTAGGTGATGATGCTAGGATCCACTTTCATCTTGCCAGTTTTGGTTTGCTGAAATTTTTTGACTGCACCCAAGTGCAATCCCAGGAGGAGCTGTTGAACTTTTTGATAGGGATGTAGTGTGCGGATCACCATATATTTGAGGTGTGATGACATAACGTGAGTTTGTAAGCTGAGGTTGGCATTTACTTTTTGACTGGGCTCTCCATTAGGGGAGTGGAGCTAGAGGCACACCACCATATGGTGGGTGGGGCCACTGTATGGGAGATAGTCATTCATCATTGTTCTCCTTGTGATGATATATATGGTTGGGAAATATGGATTACTAGGATTGATTCTTTGCTGACACAGGTGGTGGAATCTCTGGTGGTGAGGATCTATGGATCCTCACCCACTCAACACATCTCAGGTGTTGATTAAGGTTGGTTGTCATTGATGTCAACCCTTGAAGAAAGACCCGTAGCACAAAGGTTGGGTAATGGACCCAATATTGATTGATGTAAAGATGACTCGTTATTGTCTTTTCATGGTTGATAATAAGTAGAAATGGATGAACTCCAAAGTGGTCCCCTTATGGTGAAATCCCTCACGGGAATACGCTTTGGAGTTATCCTAGAAGTATGGTTAGAGAACCCATGCTTATTTGTGGAATAATGAGATGAACGCCGGTGAATTTTTCAGTGAAAATATCCTAGATGGATAGTGCTTATCATGCCATTTCTGGTGGTATGTGGAACACCACATAACTCCTCACGGTTAGAGAGTTATGGCCATGAGAAGTTGGAGAACCCAGGTTTGGGTAATGGACCCAAGTTTGTTTGATGGATAATGGTATGCGTTTTGATATATTTTCAGGTAATACTATTCTATATGTATAGTACATGTCATTCCATTTATGGTGGTATGTGGAACGTCACGTAACTCCTCACGGTTTGAGAGTTATGGTCTTACGAAGTTGGAGGACCCTCATATGTCATCTAGAAGCCCCAAAAGGTCAAAGTAGTCAAAGTGGTTTAAGAGTTTCTAAAGGTAAATTATAAAGTGAAGTGATGAGTGCACTATAATTCAAAGTGAATACAAAATCAATTATTTAAATAATAAATTTAATGGAGAAATTAGAAGTGGGTTAACCCTAAAATAAGGAAAGTGGGCAAAGTGACATAGAAGATGTTTTTAAGGAAGCTACTTGGAGAGTATAAATAAGAGGCAAGGTTCTTTCATTTAAATAACACTTGAGCATATTGAATACCTATAGGTGTTTGAGGTAACCAAAGGATATCTAAGCCAAATTTCTGAAGGAAGGTGAATAAAAGAAGGCCAGAATTCAAGGAAGGATAAATTCTTTTGATAATGCTTTCTAAGGTATGTTATTTACAGGTCATCTCACCATTTTCGCAATATTTTTTTTTTCTAGAATGATTCAGACCATGAAATTGATATTCCATTAAGGAAACATATCCAAGTATCTGTGGTAAAAAATTCAGCTTGTGGGTCGTTGTATTTTTGGAGTCACACTCCGTGGAAAATAGGGTTTGTGGCTAGTCCTGAAACTAGTAAAAAACAATTGTTTCGGGTAAAAACGTCATAACTTATTCATAACAGATCCAAATTTAGTAAGACAAAATGTGTTGGTTAGAGTACAATCTGTAATATGCCGTGTAATAGTTTCAGATCGATTCAAAAAATATTCCATGTGGGGCACGCTCTACAAGGTCGCTCTCTAGAATAATCTAGAATTCAACAAGGTATGCCATTTTTGCTATAACTATTTTTCTGAGAGGTTCCAAGTAGTGACACCTGGAGGAATTACATAAAAAACACTGAAGAACATTGTGTATCAGTTTCAGATATTTATTCATTACAGGTACAAATTTATGATTATTTCAAGTCATGGTTGTTGACTAATCCAAAACTAGTCATGTGAGACTAAAGAAAAGTTTGATGTAAATGCTAGTCTCTTGTTGTTTAAAGTTAAGGAAGGTTTGCAAGTATGTGATCATATACACCAGGTCTATTACAGATTTATAAATCATAT
>ML776595.1:405464-426915 GCA_009831015.1 Picea engelmannii | reverse complement strand
TTTTGGTTGAGGTACAAGTTGGGTACATGGTTGAGACAAGTAGTTGATGAGTTGACACATACATGAGGTGTACAATTGATGATGTTGGTACATATTGATGAGTCATAGTTGATGAGTAGTTGACACATGATTGGTACATACTTGAAACATGGTTGGTTGCACTTGTTTATGGTACAGGTTGATTAAAAATTGTTTGTTACAGGTTGGTGCATGGTTGATGCACTTGTTTATGGTACAGGTTGGTGCATGGTTGATGCACTTGTTTAGGGTACAAGTTTATTATAGGTTAATGCATGGTTCAATTTTATTGGTACAGGTTTATAGTGGTATATCTCACAGTGATAGTGCGACAACGGTTCCATCATTCTACTTCTACTTCAGAGCGGTTGGACGGGGCAAGGACATGTGGTTGTAGCCACCTTCCGGTTGTATCCGGAGAACATAGGGGGTTGTAGCCTCCTTCTGGTTGTATCCAGAGAATTGGGGAGTTGGAGCTTCCCTCAGGTTGTATCCTGATAAACTAGGGGGTTGGAGCCTCCTTCCACTTGCAGTTAGAAAACAAAGGAAGTTGGTGCTTCCAATGAATGTAATTCTTCAAGACATATAAGAAAAACAATTCTGTGGTTTTCTCACAACATATGAAATGAGAACTCAAAAAAAAAATCCATATGTAAAAGAAGCAACTTTCAAAGCATCCAAAAGATCAAAACAAAAGAAAAAGGAACAAGAAGAATATAGCAGCAACATCGACGTCCCAGAAGATGATGAAGTGGCCAAATTCGTCAAAAGACTGAACAAGGGAACCAATGGTAGGTATAGAGGTAATCTTCCTTTAATTTGTTTTAATTGTGATGGTATTGGTCATTTTGCTAACAAATGTCCTCATAAGAAAAAAATAAATGATGAAGGTTACTCAAAAGGCAAACACACATATAAAGGAAAAATAACTACAAATAAAGATTTCAAGAAAATCTTATGCATCAAAGAAGATATCTCATCATCAGATGAAGATGAAATCAGTGACAGTGAGACAAGAAGAGTTCTATTCATGGCAGTAAAAGATTCTGACAAAGAAGACTCCAAAGAAGAATATGAATAAGCTGAAGAAGGATATGAAGAAGTTGAAGATGAAATTGAAGAGGAAGAAGTTGTCTATCGAGAAGAATTAATGTGTGCCAAAGAAGTTATCATAAGAGAAAAGAAGAAAAACAAGAAACTACAAGCAGAACTAGAAAAGAAAAAGGACACTCGAGAACTAGAAAAAATGATCACAAGGTTGAAGGTTCAAATAGAAGAAGATAAAAGAATTGAAGAAGCACTCAAAGAACAACTCGAAGAAAAGGACAAGATCATTGGAAACTTAGAAGCAAAGATTGTCACACTAAGAAAGGATTTCAAAACAAAAATATGCAGAATAGCTCAAAAGTTCTGGATGACATTATCAACAGTCAAAAATCTCATCTTGACAAGTCAAGACTTGGATACAATTAGACAGAAAAGGGATAAAGCTCCAAAACAACAGAGCAAGAAACAAATCCAAAAAGCTATGCAGAAACAATCAAAGGGGATAGGAAGATATACAAGGAAGATTACAAGGACACTCCTCCACCGAGAAGATTCAGATTTCAGAATCAACAACAGACATATAGGCCTCAAGAAGAAGAAGGATTCATAAGAGCACCTTCTTTCAGAAGATATTCAACTCCCAGGTATCAAACTATATTTTTTGGTTTATGTTATGCATGTAATAATTTTTGACATAAATCTGTGAATTGCAGAGCTAACAACACAAACAATAACAACTTTAAGAGTCATACACAAAGGGGTTACTCAAGAAGACCTAGTGAAACACAAAGAAGAAGTTACAACAGGTTTGAATCTTTGAGCACTGAAGTGGAATGTTACAAATGTAACAATTTTGGACACGTGGCCAAAAATTGCAGATTGACAACCCCTCCTAAAGAACCTCAACAGAATAACAACAGTCACAGATAAAAACCTCAGAAAATGACATGGATAAGAAAGCAAGATCAATATAGAAATGAAGAGTGCACAATCGCTCTACAAGCTAAGTAGAAGAAACACGGTTGGTATGTTGACAGTGGGTGTTCAAAACACATGACAGGTGATAGAGACAAATTTCTTACATTGCAAAAGGAAAGAAATGGACCAGTCTCCTTCGAAAATGATAATTCAGCCAAAATCATTGGAGAAGGCATAGTCCGAATTGAGAACAAGAATAAAAAGACACAAAATGTTCGACTAGTAGAAGATATGAAACATAATCTTCTAAGTGTGAGTCAAATGTGTGACCAAGGTCATAAAGTTACTTTCAATTCACAAAAGTGTGAGATAAGAAGAGAAGGTTCAGGAAAATTGGTCGGTATAGCTGCAAGAACTTCAAACAACATATATGTGTTAAGTGAATTTGAAAATGAAAAGTGTTGTCTAGGAAATGAAGATGAAATTTGGCTATGGCACAAAAGAATGGGTCACATGCATTTTGATAACCTTGTCAAAGTCAACAAAAGAGAAACAATGAGAGAAATGCCCTAGATCACGAAACCAACCAACACTTTATGCAAGCATTGTCAACAAGGAAAGCAAACAAAGACCATGTTCAAATCAAAGGAATATTCAATAACAAGACCAGTGCATACTGATATAGTTGGACCAACTACAACGAAGGGATTAAAAGGTGAGATATACTTTATGTTATTAGTTGATGATTATACAAGAATGACTGCAGTTTTCTTTCTCAAGAACAAGTCAGAAGCTTTTGAAAACTTCAATATCTACAAGGAAATGGTTGAAAATGAGATGGATTCAAGAATAGAATTCTTGAGATATGATAATGGATTAGAGTTCACTTCAAATCAATTTATGGACTATTGCAGTAGTCATGGAATAAAAAGGCAATTCTCCGTTGCTAGGACACCTCAACAGAATGGAGTTGTTGAAATAAAGAACACGACAATACAAGAAATGGCTCAAACAATGCTAATGGATTCCAAATTGACAGATATATTTTGGACATAGGCAATGCATACAACATTTCACATTCAAAACAAAGTAATGCTCAGAAACAACACTGATAAAACTCCCTACGAGCTATGGAAAGGAAGACCATCAAATGTGAAGCAATTCAGAGTTTTTGGAAGCAAATGCTACATCAAAAGAGAAGATGGAAGAATGAGAAAGTTTGACTCTCGTGTGGACAAAGGATTAATTGTTGGTTACTCAAGTACAAGGAAATCATACAAGTGTTACAATCTAAGATTGAACAAAGTTGTGGAAATCATCAATGTAACAATTAATGAAACAGGCAAGCTAGAATCAAAGGAAGAAGAAAACAAATCAATGGAACAAATTTTCAAAGAAGAACAAGTAGAAGATGAAGTAGAAGAGGAAAATGAAGATAATCCGTCAGAAACAGAAGAGAAAGTTCAACATATATCTCCAAAGACACCTAGCAAACGAGTATAGAAGAATCATCCTTCAGATCAGATTATTAGAAACAAAGATGCATGAGTTGAGACTAGAAGAAAAATCCATTCACCAGAACAAACACACCCAACACTCTTATCTACAATTGAACCAAACTGTTTTGAGGAAGCCAATAAGGATGAACTTTGGAATAATGCCATGAATGAAGAATTGAATCAATAGATAAAAATGACCCTTGGGAACTGGTTCCAAGACCAAAGAATAAGAATGTGATCGGCACAAAATGGATTTTCAGGAATAAATTAAATGAAGATGGACAAGTTACAAGGAACAAAGCTAGATTGGTATGTAAAGAATATGCACATATTGAAGGAATCGACTTTGAAGAGACATTTTCCCCAATTGCCAGAATGAAAGCAATCTGGTTGCTTTTATCCTATGCATGCTCCAAAAATGTTAAACTATATCAGATGGACGTAAAATCAACTTTTATGAATGGGGAAATTGAAGAAGAAGTCTACATTGAAATGGATGAACTCCAAAGTGGTCCCCTTATGGTGAAAACCCTTACGGTAAGATGCTTTGCAGATTGAGTTATCATAGAAGTATGGTTAGAGAACCCATGCTTATTTGTGGAATAATGAGATGAACCCCAGTGAATTTTTTAGTGAAACTATCCTATATGGATAGTGATTTTCATGTCATTTTTGGTGGTACGTGGAACGTCACATAAGTCCTCATGGTTAGAGAGTTATGGCCATGCGAAGTTGGAGAACCCAGGTTTGGGTAATGGACCCAAGTTTGTTTGATGAATAACGATATGATTTTTTATATATTTTCAGGTAATACTATTCTATATGGATAGTACATGTCATTCCATTTATGGTGGTATGTGGAACGCCACATAACTCCTCACGGTTTGAGAGTTATGCCTTACGACGTTGGAGGACCCTCATATGTCATCTAGAAGCCCCAAAAGGTCAAAGTAGTCAAAGTGGTTTAAGAGTTTTTAAAGGTAAATAATAAAGTGAAGTGATGAGTGCACTATAATTCAAAGTGAATACAAAATCAATTATTTAAATAATAAATTTAATAGAGAAATTAGAAGTGGGTTAACCCTAAAATAAGGAAAGTGGGCAAAGTGACCTAGAAGATGTTTTTAAGGAAGCTACTTGGAGAGTATAAATAAGAGGCAAGGATATCTCATTTAAATCAAACTTGAGCATATGGAATACCTATAGGTTTCAGAGGTAACCAAAGGATATCTAATCCGAATTTCTGAAGGAAGGTGAAGAAAAGAAGGTCAGAATTCAAGGAAGGATAAATTCTTTTGATGATGCTTTCTAAGGTATGTTATTTACAGGTCATCTCACCATTTTCGCAATAATTTTTTTATAGAATGATTCATACCGTGAAATTGATATGCCATTGAGGAAACATATCCAATTATCTGTAGTAAAAAATTCAGCTTGTGTTCGTTGTATTTTGGAGTTACACTCCATGGAAAATAGGGTTTGTGGCTAGTCCTAAAACTAGTAAAAAACAAGTGTTTCAGGTAAAAACGTCATAAATTCTTCATAACAGATCCAAATTTAGTAAGACAAAATGTCTTGGTTAGATTACATTCAATAGTATGTTGTATATCATTTTCATATCGATTCAACAAATATTCCATGCGGGGCACGCTCTACAAGGTCACTCTCTAGAATAAGCCAGAATTCAACAAGGTATGCCATTTTTGCTATAACTAATTTTTTGAGAGGTTTCAAGTAGTGAAACCTGGAGGAATTGCATAAAACGTACTGAAGAACATTGTGTATCAGTTTCATATATTTATTCATTACAGGTACAAATTTATGATTATTTCAAGGAAGGGTTGTTGACTAATCCAAAACTATTCATGTGAGACTAAAGACAAGTTTGATGTAAATGCTAGTCTCTTGTTGTTTAAAGTTAAGGAAGGTTTGCAGGTATGTGATCATATACACCAGGTCTATTACAGATTTATAAATTCATATTTGGATGATGAAATTGATGAGGGCTTTTGGTTGAGGTACAAGTTGGGTACATGGTTGAGACAAGTAGTTGATGAGTTGGCACATACATGAGGTGTACAATTGATGATGTTGGTACATATTGATGAGTCATAGTTGATGAGTAGTTGACACATGATTGGTAAATAATTGGAACATGGTTGGTTTCTTTTGCTTATGGTACAGGTTGATTACAAATTGTTTGGTACAGGTTGGTGCATGGTTGATGCACTTGTTTATGGCACAAGTTGATTACAAATTGTTTAGTGCAGGTTGGTGCATGGTTGATGCAATTGTTTATGGTACAGGTTGGTGCATGGTTGATGCACTTGTTTATGGTACAGGTTGATTACAGGTTGAAGTACAGGTTGATGCATGGTTCAGGTTTATTGGTACATGTTTACAACGATATATCTCACAATGATAGTGTGACAGTGGTTCCATCATTCTACTTCTACTTCAGGGCGGTTGGACGGGGCAATGCCAGGTGGTTGTAGCCAGAGAACTTAGGGGGTTGTAGCCTACTTCTGGTTGTAGCCATAGAATTGGGGAGTTGGAGATTGCTTCAGGTTGTAGCCTGAGAAACTAGGGGGTTAGAGTCTCCTTCCAGTTGCAGCTAGAAAACAAAGGAAGTTGGTGCTTCCAATGAATGTCATTCTTCAAGACATATAAGAAAAAATGTTCCATGGTTTTCTCCCGATTTGGGTTTCCACGTAAAACATTGGTGTACTGTGTATGTGTGTGATTGTTCATTTCTTATTGCTCATTATTGGATAATAATTCTACATTGATATAGCACTTGGATTATTTGGAGAAAAAAAATTATAATTACATTATTACTGATTCACCCCCCCTCTCAGTAATCCAACATCAGGTGCACACATGAGGATTGTGGAATGGGTGCTATAGGGACAGGATTTTCTTGGGTGTTCCTGATGAGGGGGTGCATGCTTGCATAGCTGGACCACTGTGATGGAGGTCGAGGAAGAGAGTTCGCTTTTGGGTTTGTTCTTTGCAATTTGTTTCTTGAGTGGGTCATACTTTTGTGACTGTAGCTAGTTTTGGATCCTGTGCCACCACAACTGTTGTGCTTGATGTGGTGGGCCCCGATATTGGCTTGACATGGCGGTGGTCTAGTTGGGTAGTATTTTATTGAGAGCTTTCAGGGGTTTTGGCTTCATACGCCTCAGGTCATTTTAGAGTACCTGTATGCTGACATGGACTATAGGCGGAAACCTGACATGATCTTGCCACTTTGGGAGGATTGGGATAGGCGAGGTAAGCATATGTTTATTTGTTAGTTCATGTTTATATGCTTTATATAATTTTATTCTACATAGTGTTGATGGGTAACCATGTTTATTTGAAGATATTGGATTGTGAGGACGTGAGGCCTCAGTAGTCCATGAGCACCAAGCCCGAGCTAGACAGCGTCGTCGTCACAATGATGCAGATGTTGGGCCTTCACATGGTCCACCAGGAGGAGTGGGAGATGCGGGGGGGGATTAGATTTGCAAGAATAGATTGATGAATTTCAAACATATATGGATGATCTATATGGGTGCTTTGATTGTGTGTTGTAGGGTGTTCCAAAGGCACCCTGGATCGATGTCCAAAATGAGGAGGTCCTGTAGTGATGTGTGGGATTATGCTCAGAGTGGAGGTTACTCATGAGGCTGGCTACAGTTGCTGGCACGGTCTTGACAATATAGTTGAGGACTCTAGTCAATGGGGTACCATTGGCAAGAGGACTACTCGCAGGGTACCGCATGGAGGGGGACAACAAATATGTTTGACTGTTGGTGGATTTATTGAGTTGGAGGCACCATAGGTACTGTGTGATATGTACGGGAAAGACCCACTTTTTGTATCATTTTTGTATAGGGGAAAAGTCCTTGATTTTTGCACATGAGTACTGGGCGTGATTGTAGTGAGGGTTGGACTTTTGTATTGTACCCCATTTTTTGAAACTTATGATGATGATGATGATGATGATGATGATGATGATATCTATCTATATATATATAGATATATATATATATATATACACACACACACACACACACACACACACACATATATTGATGGTGTTTGATTTTATGGTGTTTTTTGAATGGATGTATGATGTTGTATTGCTTTATTTGAGATGTATTGAATGAGACAAATAATGAGTAACTATGATGTAATTAATGCGATAAATAGAAATCTATAATTTCATTAGCAACATGATCTGCAACTTGGTTTAGAATTATAGGAATGTGTGTGAATGTGATGGATTCAAAATTTCTTGATAGAAGTCTAACTTGCAGTTACTTTCTAAATAAGTGAGGATCACGTACATGGTATACATTGTTTAATTGCAGGACAAAAAATTGAGAATCTAAGAATACATCGAAGTGAAGAATGTGAAGGTGAACACAATTGGTCAAGAAGCCAATCACAACAACATACTCTACTTGGTTGTTTGTAGTTGTTCCTAAACATATACCAGTAGATTGGAGTAGTGTATGCATAGGGGTATAAATGGACCAAGCCGCTGAAGCCATATTTCGAGTCCATTGACTAGCACCGCTGAAAATCCTGATGTGGTAGGCCTATGAATGATTGATCTAATGAAACAAGAAAATACAATAGATAATAATAATAATAATCTATTTTTAAGGTCACGCCCAAGCCAGACACCAAACTGGTGTATGAGACCCCCTTGTTTGTGGGACAAGGGACCCCCTCCGCCCAACGATTTGACTGGTAAAGTCTATGGAGGTATACATACCCTACCCCCCTCTGGATTTGAACTTGTGATGACTGTGTAAAAAAGTTTAAAAAATCTATGATTTTTTATACAAAAGAAAATATGTACATGGAGAAACCCGAAGTAGGGTGACTAATTTATGAGTAAAACCTCTTCAAGTATAACCCATTGAAAAGATCCTTGAGGACATACCCTTTGTGGTGAGCAAGGATGTATGCTCCCTTGGTAAGGCAATGTTTGAAGATAAAAGGGCCCTACAAGAGGGACTCAAATTTACCATGGCCTGGAGTATCGTGAGCGATGTCGTAGGGAAGAACCAAGTCACCTTCGTTAAATGAATGAAGGTTAACATGTCGATCAAAGGTAGCTTTGGAGTTATTTTTGGTAGCCTCTTTCTTTTGCAAAGAGGATATTCTGTCTTCGTCAGTAGATTCTAAGGAAATACGTTGTTATTCAACATGAGTGGTGTTAGGAAGGAGTTTGATTTTTGTGTGTAATGTTGGGATCTCGCATTCAATGGGTTCGATAGATTCTACCCAATGAATAAAATGGAAGGGTGTAAATCATGTGGTGTTCTTGACTACCATTTGAGGTTCCCATAAGGCGGGAAACAACATATGGTGCCACCTGGTCTTGTGTTTATTCACGGTTTGTTGTAACATTGTTTTGAGGACTTTGTTGACGACCTCAAGATGCCCATTGGAATGAGGGTAGTAAGGCGAACTTAACTCATGAGTGAACCTTAATTTTGAGGAAAAATATGCAAATAACTTGTTCTCAAAGTGTTTTTCGTGGTCGAAAATGAGTTGTAGGAGAATCCCAAATCGGGTGATGACATGGTTAAAGAAGAAGAGAGCTGTGATATTTTCCATGTTATTGAACATGGCAATGGATTCAACCCATTTAGTGATCAATCACCACAATGATGTATTTGTGTCCATTGGTAGATGGGGGGTTGCATGTCATAAAGTATATGCCCCATTTGAAAAAGGGGCCTGCTATGATAACATGGCATAAGGAGTCTGTAGGGCTTGAGATATATGAGTATACATTTGGCACTTATTACATCGCTTAACTACGTGAACGCAATATTGAAATAGAGTGGACCAAAAATAACCAGCCATGACAACTTTCTGAGTGATAGAAAATCCTGAGAGGTTTTCACTACAAGATCCATTGTGGATATTTTTCAAGACTCTCTCTGCCTCATCTAGGGTGAGAAAACGATGTAGGATTGTATCCACTCCCCTTTGATATAAAACATATCCAATGAGGAGATAACATGCGACTTGGTGGTGGATATGTTGTTGATCATCCCGAGAGAGGTGAGGGATGAATTTATGGGTGCCTATGTAGACAAGGATGTCCCCATACCATAGATCATCAGATGAAATGAAGATCAAATGTTCATTCGAGAAGTTTTCATTAATCAGAGTGTCCTTGGTATCTGATGGGGTATCAAAGATTAACTCTACAAGGACTAGCGCTTTCTTACTTTTGGGAGTAGCGAATTCTAGATTGCATTCCCCTAAGAATTACTATCCGTTGGGAAATTTCCCATTAATTTTGCACCGACTAAGTAAATAGTGCAGGGGATTGGAATTTGCAATGACCTTGATGGTGCAAAGAAGAATATAATGACCAAATTTTTGGATTGCGAAAACTATAACAAGGGAAAGATTTTCTTCATGGTTGTACTTCAAGGGTGGCCCTTATAATTTTTTGTTGATGTAATAAATAACATGTTCATGTTCGTCATTCCCTAATTGAACAAGGAATCTTACAATTGACATCTTAGAAGATGATAGGTACAAGATGTAGTATTTGTCAAAGTCAAGGGGATTGATCAAAGGGGTTTTAGAGAGGGAAGATTTCAATGATTTGAAATCTGTTTGAGCATGTTGGTACCATTTGAATGGGATATATTGGCGTAATAGGCACAAGAATCCATGGGCCTAAGTTGTGTAGTTGGGAACAAAGCGATGTAAAAAGTTTGCTTTTCCGTGGAGGCTTTGCAACTGGCGTAAGGTTTTGGGAGGGGGTACTTCACTTATGGATTGAACTTTGAGGGGTTCCATAGTGATTCCTTGCTATGATATGATGAAACTGAGTAAGCACCCAACAATGACATAAAATACACACTTAAGAGGATTAAGGGGGATGTTGTATTGTCAACATTGTTGAAAGATGATTCACAAGTCTTCTAAGTGTTGGGATCACTTTTTGGAACAAGCGACAAGATCGTCCAAGTAAGCAAGGATAATATGGAAGACATCATGAAAGACATAAGTCATTTCCCTTTGGAATGTGGCACCAATATTTTTCAAACCAAAGGGCATAACGTGATATGCGAAAGTGCCCCATGGGGTGGTAAATGCAATTTTGTACTGATCTGCATGGAATATTTGAATTTGGTTGTAGACAGAGAATATGTCCATGAATGACAGGTCTTCATGTCCAACACAGGAATTGATGACTTGATCGATGAAGGGGGTTGCAAATTTGTCCTTGGGACAAGCCTAGTTGAGGTCTCAAAAGTTAGTGTAGACGTGAATGGTTCCACGTTTGTTTTTGATAGGAACGAGGTTAGAGACCCATGAAGTATACACAATGGGGTATATGAACCCTGCAGTACGTAATTTTTTGATTTCGGCTTTGATAGCCATAGCTTTAGAAGGATGCAAAGGTCACTTCTTTTGGTGAACATGTGCAACATTAGGCCAAGTGTCGATTCACTTTTCAACAATGGACAGTTTAAGACTTGGAATTTCTATGTATGAATAGGTGAAAATATCCTAATACTCCTGAAAGAGGGCCTTGTAGGCGATGATTTCTTCAATGGAGCATACAACTCCGAGCGTGATCTCCTTAATGAAGCCAATTTTGATGGAAATGTACACCTTAATAGTGGGGGAAATGTTGGTCATGTTCCTTTATTCAAAAGCGTTGGGGGTGGGGATTAGGTTTTTGAACCAATCAATGTGCCCTGGAGGAATGAAGTCTTTAAGTTCCATTGCACAAACGTTGGTGTTAGCAATGGTTTGGAAAGCATCCCATGGTAGGAAGAATGACTGGTGGTGCATTGCATCCCAGGGATAGTCATGTGTTGTCATGGATTCTAAAATGTCTTCATCTTAACGAAAGATGTAAGAGGGAAAATAATCGTTAGAGTTATGAACATATGAGTGCAGCGTGATGGTGCCAGATGTCTCACATGAGTTGGACATAATGTTGAGGTTTGTAGAATTTGTAAATGTTGAGGGAGTGCAAGCAAATGCTGTATGCGAGGTAGTGGTACCATTCTCAACATGAATGGTTGGTTCAACTGAAGGGGGTGACATTTCACTAGAAGAGAGATACCAGATATGTACACACATGTGTGTATCGTGCTCTCTTGGAGGAGGGAGAAACTCTTGTTGAGGACTTGATGGTGAATTAGGCGAGGTTGGAGGAATGGTATCCAACCGTAGTTGTGCTGATATGGTGTGTGGGGAAAGATGTAAAAACTCCCACCTTAGAGTAGGTGTGGTGGACTCACACTAGGGGGTGGGCGTGTTGGTATGGGATGCTTGATGGTGAAGGGTTGCTTTACTATTTTCAAAGGTAGTCATTCTATGAACCTGATATTCAATAATTAAGGGACACATGTAAGTGAGATGTTCCCATTGTCCACATAGTGTGCACGAGTATGTAAGAATTACATTCATTGATGTGGAGACATATAAAATGTTGGGAGAACTAGCCTCAGTGGGTGTTGCTAGTTGATGTGTGGTTTGAGTGGGTTCAAGAAGAGATGTTTGATGGAATGTTGTTAGCATCTCCCAAAACTGGGGTAGAGATGGAAAATGGTGGGTGCAATGGCCATATTCTGAGCATATGGCTCATGCGAAGTTAGTATGCAAGGTTTTTTTGCATGTTGTGGTAGGCTCTAAAGTAGAGTTGATGGTCGTAGCTTCCAAGGTAGGGAGTAGTGGTATTTCCTTGGGGAAGTGAATTAGATTTCTTAATTCAATAAGGGTGGGGCATAAATTGGTGGGGTGCCCTAGTTCCTCACAAAGTGCACATGGGGGTTGAACCCTAGGGGTAGTTTGAGGGGTGCCCCCAACTTTCTTCTTTTTCCTCTCGATGTTGGTAATTCTACCCCCAACTATGTGACTGGGTTGAGGTGTTGGTACTAGTTGTACCAGAGTCTACATGGGTAATGCAGTTGTTTGGGGGGGAAGTGATGGTATCGATACCATAGATAGTGGGTCAAGATACCAAATAGGGATGGTTATTACCATGTTCAAAAGGGTAAGGGTAGATGCAACTTGATAAGATGTTATTTTGGGTGGCGGGTAGAAAAACAAGATTTGGGTTAAGGCTTGAGGAACCATTTTCCAAGTTTTTATTTGACTAATCATAGGGGTGGTCTCTTGAAGAGAGTCTGATATGGATATCTCAGGATGAGGCTAAGGTGTGGGTTTCATAGGAGAGGGATTATCATTTGGTTCTGTATTGACCTAGGTGATCATGCATACTTGGGCATAATATGAGGGTACTAGAAGATGTGGATCTCCTTGGTAAGTTCCTGAGAGTGATGGGTCTTGAAATATTCCTGGTCCCACTTCTACGACTAGCGAGATATCTGAATGTGCCCCCATGTGGGCAAGGATACTATCCAAATTTGTAGAAGGACGAGGTTCATACTGTGTGAGATGATCGACTGTGATGATATTCCCATTGTGGGGGAAGAGCATGGTGTGAAACAATGACGAGGTCAATACCTTCATGATGTACATATAACTATGCCCGAGCAAGATGTTATAGTCTAAAGGAGTGTCTATGACTTTAATGTCGATCAAAACTATTTTTCCTACTAGCTCAATGGGGACATTTTGATAGAGGTATTCGGGTTGCGACGAATGACCATTGTATGCCTGAAGGGGGATGGTAGAAGGGGTGAGCTCGGGGGTGCCGAGTTTCTTCCAAACAATTTTGGACATTATGCAAGTGGATGCACCTTCATCAACAATGCACCTATGGAATAATATGTTTTTGATTGTAATAGGGGTTTGAAAAGATACCAATGAGGGGAGACGTGGCTCTAAGTTATCCAAATCAAAAGTAATGAGGTGGGAAGATGATGGGTCAACTGCCCCTAATGTTGATAGCAAGGACTTCCTTTGTGAAGAAAAAGTTTGAAATACCACTAAAAAAACATGGTTATGGGAGATTGAGCCAAACCATTGACAAGGATAAAGTTGTGAGATTTTTTAGCATGTGGGTTATGCACAGTCCACATTAGAGGTGTGTGGGGTACTGGGGGATGGGTTCACTACTAGGACACATGATCATCAAAGGTTATCCTATTGGTAATTGGTTTTCTTCTGAGATGGTCGGACTAGAATCAGGAGACATGTCATATTGACGACTGCGGGTTGGAGGAGGATCTCTTCCTTTGTTGTGAGGAGGATTTTGTGATCTATAGGATTTTCAGGTTGAGTTTGTCCTGGGTTAGGGTATTGACCCATTTGTTGTGTAGGGGGACCTGCTTCCTGTTATGTGGTGATCACTCCCTGATCATGGATTGGGTTCAGTAGAACCACTGGTGTTTGGGGTTGAATGTAGTTAATTTGTGGACCTTGCGGGGCAAGGAGTCTCGACACATGCATAGACTCCTTCATTCATTTGTAGTTAGTGACCTGGGGGAAATGATGAGTGTCATGCCCATACTCACCGCACAATGCACACATTTTTTTTTTCTAAGATTATTATTCTTTCTTTGTCATTGTTGTCTGTTGGTGTTTCTTGTGTTCTGGTTTTGATTACCAGAGTTAGGATTGGTACTTGTTGGAGGGTTTTGTTGCTGAGGGTTGCAACCTTATCCTAGGTTTGCATTGGATTTATTATTCCCCTTCTTTTTGGAATTATTCGATTGGGTAGATGGATTTACCATGTTAAGTTGTTCAAAATCTTGAACTTGCCGCATGGGTGAGGGTTGAACAAAGTTGACCCCTGCTTGTTGTTGTCCTTGTGGTGGCAGGGCAGTGGGTTAGGGGGGACTGAGAAAAGGGTAATATGGATTACTCTGTTGGGGAGGTCCATATGGTTATAATATGTCGAGGGTCCTCCTCCAATACTGGGGTTGTATGTTGAGTATTGTGCTTGTCTATCAATTGGCGTACCTAATTGGTGTACAAGGTTAGTGGGTTGAGTAGGGTGGTACAGTCTAGATATTTGAGGAGGAGGAATGGGAAATGTGGAATTGGGTACATAGGATGTACTCATTGGATGGGTGTAGTGTGGGGTCCCTCCATAAGGGTTTGGATATTTGTTAGTACCATAAGGATATATGGGTTGACCATACAGATTGAATTGGGTTATTGACCCAATCAACCATCAATTGAATGTGGTGCTTTGGGCCTCTCTTGAACAAATGGTAGGGGGCAGGGGGCATCCAAGAGAACTGTGTACCAATATCTTGATTGTGTGTAGATTAAATCAAATTATTGAGCCTTAGTGATGGATTTGTCTTTGTTTTGGGGCATGGTAGTGGCCACATATTTTGTGATGATAGGTGTTAGTGATTTGAGGAACCAATATAATCTTTGTTCTGGAGTAGTCTCAATTTTGCACAAGTTTCTCCTTCTACGCCATTCGTGGATATGATCCACAATATGAGTGGAGGTAGTTTGGTGGAATTTTGAAAGAATTTCCAAGCCTATATCATGGCATATGAGGAGCTAGAAGAAAGATAGAAATGATTTGGATAAGAACTCAAAGGTTGTACGAGACACTGGTTTTTCATATACATACCATTTCACGGACTAACTAGTTAAGGTTATTTAAAATAGTCAAGTCAAATGGAATCATCCATGATGCTATTAGAGGAGCACTAAAGTTGAAATGTCATGATATGGTTGGTTGGGTCCTCACTTGGTTTACCATCAAACTTGGGGATGTATGATGACAACTTGGTGGGCATGTTTGGCCAAGTTGCATCATGCAAGATGGGATCATTCGTGAATTTCCTCAAATATGGAATATTTAGGGAAGCTAACTATGATAAGTTGGGAGTTGGCCTAGCCATCGTGTGTGAATGTTGAGATATTATTCCTTGGGAGGAAGGGCTACTAGGTGGGTTATTTGGGATGGTTGTGTTGAGCAAGGTAGAACCAAGTAGAGCTGAACCAAAAATCATTGCACTCAAAGGTGAACGAGGAGGTTGAATCAATGGGTCGAAAAAATAGGGGATACCTCCCAATAGTGGTGGGAGGCCAAGAAATAATCTATAAATTTGGGGATTTTGTGGGTGCCCTATGATTATGAATTAATGAAAAAAGGTGTGTGAATTTGAGTGAGGAGAAAGGATAGATAGCAAGTGTTTTTATAAACACATATGAAATTTGGCCTACTTTAACAATAGAATTAACAACTGCATATGGTTAGTAATGAATAACATATATGCATCAATTGTTAAGAAAATATGTTGGTTGGGTAGGTTTATCTACGTGGGAAATAATAAATAAAATGCACGTGTCCTATAGACCTACCATCCTTCTTCTCAAATAACATCGAGCCTTCCAATAACACTAAAAAATGGGGCATGAACCCACCAAAAGAGGAACTAGTGAAGGTATAGAAGTTAGTTATAATAAGGGTTAAAGAGGGCATATCCTGAAAAAATTGGCGATATTTCTCAATAGCCACACAAAATATTACTTAGGTGCAATTGCAGCCCATAATTTCCACTGCGTAGAAAATCCTAGGTTTTGTCTACTAGGTTACTTTGGTCAAGTGCAGTAGGGGGATCTCAACCTCAAAAAGCGGTCACAGGCCAAGTAACATCACAAGAGTTGGGTGGCTCAGGAAGGCATGTGTGGAACTACCCGACCTTTGCACTTGCTCCTTCATGGGTATCTACACTAGTACATTGGACTCATTTTCCGATGATTTACTAACACATGTTTGTCGCCACAACATCACAAGTACGACGAATGAAAGAATCATTTTTTAGTTGCATCCTCTTCGTCACAATTACGACATTTAAGAGTGTGTTGCAATATGACGAACACATTCATCATAAGAGTGACTAATGTGCTCCAATCTGTTCATCACAATCACATCACTTGGTTGTCGCTGGTACGTCAGAAGATCGATAAAAATGTGACAAAATTTTGACGAAAAAGTGACAAACCTTCAACGAACGTTGATTATGTCAAAGTTTACGAAGTTAGTGACCATTAAACCGTTTTCAAATGGCTAGTTGGCATCCTCTAGGTTCATCGATAGATCATCGAACTATCCTCTAGGTTTGTTGAAAGATCGACATACATAGATGTTCATCGGAAGTCCGACGTTCATCAGGGCACCCAAAAAAAATGATGATTAAAATTTTAATAGTATGTCGTAATTTGTGATGATATGATTGAATTTATCCTTATTGTCGGAAGTTTTTGTCAAATTTTGACCACATATGTAGTAGTTCTCCCTACCTTATGGCTTTGTAACACTTGACTTGGAGGATTTTAAGTTCCCTAATTCATCAACCACTAAGTTTCAAGATGAAAAGGGATAACAAGGAGTTTTTTTGATACCCACCCCCAAAATCCTAACTTAGACTAAAATATTCTTTTGTGCCCTCCTGTGGAGGATTTTAGTTAGTTATTTATGGTTGATTTTTTGGTGAACAAGTATGTGAGATTGGGGTCTTGGACCAATCTCGTTGATTTAAAGGTTTGCTTGGAAGGTTCTAGAGATCCCTTAAGTCTTTCTGATCCTCCTAGATTTCTTATGAGCACAAGAAGGAGATAATACTTTAATGTAAGTGATTTGTTAGAGACCTTTTGATGTGTGAAAAGTGATTTTGTGTGAAAAGATGTAAGTGTGAAAAAAATATTTTAGTAATTTATGTGTAAGATTGAAGTATATGGACATCATGGGGTCCTTTACTCGTCTTGTTATTAACTATTAAATTTTTCTGAGAAATCCTTGTGTATTTCAAAACACTACACCTAGTTTTTCAAAGATATGGACATGTGGGGTCTTTACTGATATTTTAACTTACTAAGTGTGTTTTTCTCTATGAAAATGAAACTGTCCTAGTTGTGTGAAAATGTGGACATGTACGGGTCCTTTACAGCCTTGTTAGTTCCTTTCTTTGTAAATAAAACTATGAGGTGTTGAAGGGGCTCTGGCCTCACCTAATTTGTAAGAAAATTTAAAGATTATATATGCACCTTTAGGGGATGCTTACTGATTACTTCAAGTTAATTCCCTATGTTGATTGATGAAAGGGAGATGGAAGAACAAATTACACACCTCATTCTGATTCACCAAGATCACTCAAACAAGTTTGATATGAAGATCATACTAGGATGTGAGTAAGGGGTTTCCTAGTGTCGTAAATGAATTAATTGTTGAAGATAAATTTAACTAAGAATTCTATTGCTTTCAATTTAGCCATCCACGTGGCAAAGAAAAAAAGGGATATGATTCTTTTTACTTTACTCAGGGTGTTAGCTAATATACTTTTGCAAGAAAGAACCCAAAGGAGATTTTATTAGTGTTACAAAGTGCATTAAATTGAAACCTATAATCTATATTTTGGGAAGAAACTAAAAAACCAAAAAAATAGGAAAAAAGTGAGATCAACAAGGGTCGTGGAAAGCACAGTCGCGCTATTGGTGTAGAAATCACAGACACCTCAAGTCAAATACCGAGATAGAGCACTAATAGTGCACTTCGACATGAATGTTTCTTCGAAAGATGTGTTATTACTAAACAATGATGTAATAAAATTCTGGGTGGGATTTGCCAAAAGTGGGGGATTGCAAAGAGAGGGTTCAAAGAACTATTTAATGACCCTGCAAACATGTAAAGGTGAGAAAAATGGCTCTTGCAACCTATAGTAGGATAATTTCTACTTGGAGTCCCTAGTATGGTCGCTGATCTGTTTGGGATAATTTGTCACAAGAGTGAGAAAATGGTATCCCTTTGAGTGTCAATATAGGCTATACTTAACACCACAATTAGTTGAATCAAATGGTTAGTGAACCATAGTGAAAGATACAATGAAAATAAACATAAAGAAGTTCATTCATGAGAAGTAAAACGTAAGAAGTAAAAACTAAGAAAAACAAGAATTGTTACTAATGGAGGAGGCTATATTAATAACACGGCAGGGAAGCTGGTGAGAAAATGAGCTCCCTTCTTCCTCTTTGGGAGGGTCCTTTTTGTTCCCTCTTGGAACCTTATCTATATTTTCTCAAAGAAAATACAAATGATGTGAAGGAATGCACCTAAGCTCTCAAGAGGAGAGAGGTTTGGTGCACCAAGAAAGACTAGTTATGGATGTGTGAGTGAACCTAAGAGAAATGAGGATTCTCCAAGCTCAAACCAACAACATAACAATACACTTGGTTGCATATTGTTAATGCATACCCAAGGCATTGTTTTATAGGATCTCTTCAATATTTTATCTATATATCTCCAAGTGTGAAAGAATACCCTTCATAGGAGTGGATCTATCATTTGAGTGGTACCAGAGCTATTCATAGAGACGGAGAGTCAACTTCTTTGAGTACACCTGAGTTGAGGGTGTGTGATATCCGAACAACTTCATAAATGCATCATTTTTTGGGTCAACGTGGGTTTCTCTAATGATAGTCGCGCTGACTGCGCTAATGGAACTAATTTTTATTTGTTATCCCACACTATCACACACTAATAACACTAACTGAATTTTGATAGCTCGCACTGATCTTTAGAAACCAACTTTCCATAGATTTTTACTTTGTTGAATGAAACATGTTAATATTGAGAGTATGTCATTTGGTGTATTAAATTGATGACTTCTTCGATGATCACCTATATAGATTGTTGAGAGATTTTTAGGTGATAACAACACCAAATATAAGTGTTGGAAGCTACATATAGAGTTGAATCCAAATAATTACAAGAAGGATACCAAGAAGAAGAACATGCTAGCTATGGATTCAAGAAACCAGGTAGATAGAAACTCACATGTAGATGAAAATATTGTTTGTACTATAATGAAAAAGGAGGTTTACTTGAGTACCCTCTATCCCAAGGAATAGAAAGAGATGACTAAAATATTCCATATTAAGATCCAGGTCAAGAAGACAAAGGTGGATGCCCTATTTGATTCCAATTCATAGGAAAACATCATAGTATAAGTTTTGGTCAATGAGTTTGGATTGGAAGTTCACGACCATCCTCATCCATATCCATTCACGATTTATTTGTAATATTGTCGTGAACTTCCAAATCCAAATGGTTATCTCTTTTCATCGTTATCACTTAGATGATATATTGGTTTATATCTCTACTTGGGAAGAACATATCTCACATCTCATGCATGTGTTAGATACCCTAAAAAAATCAATTATTGGCAAAAATTAAGAAATGTGAATTTTCTTAGAAATCATTGGTGTATTTGGAGTATGTGATTGTTGGAGGGGAACTAAAGATATACCCCGCAATGATGGAAACCATCACCAAGTGATCAAATCCTACTAATGACACTGAAGTTAGGAGCTTCGTGGGGGTATCAGAGTACCTACAAAATTTTATAGCATCCTTTTTAGCTATGACTACACCACTCCATGCCATAATAGCCAACAATAAGAATTTCTAGTTGGGAAAGAATCAACTGAAATATTTTGAAGTGATGAAATGAAATATTACTCAAACACTAGTTATTTGCATTGCCCAATTTGTAGAATCCCTTCGAAGTGGAGACATATGAAAGTGGATATTCTATGAGAGAGATATTGATGCATGGAAGTAATCCATTACGTTATCATTATGAAATGGTCCATGATAGAGTCTTAAACTACCCTACATATGACAAGGAAATTTATGCTTTAGTTCAAGCTATTAAGAAATGGAAGCACTATATCATGGGCGAGGAAACCATCATCCACATTGATCACCAACCATTGTCGTATTTGTAGGCCCATAGTAAGTTTTAGCAAACCAGATACTACAAGTCAATGGGTTTTTTAAAACAATTTCATCTAGTAATAAAATATAAGAAGGGAAACACTAATAAGTTTTCAGACATACTTTCAAGGCCACCCACATCCAAGATCACAACTTTGGAAACTCTTATGCCTATGGATCCTTTCACCTATGATGCATATAAAGAGGCATACAAAAAAGATGAGGACTTTAAAGAGGTGTTTCAATAGATACAAGGCCAAGTTCATGTAGAAGAGTGTTCTCCATTAAGAGAGGGCGGGGGTGGGGGGAGAGAATGGGAGAGTTTTGAATATGCACATTGTCTGTCCCCACCACCACCCAATGTGCATAATATGCACATTGTCCCCCCCACCCAATCCTAGGTGGGTGTATATGGTATTGATGTGAAGAAGGACATTGAATGCATGAGGATTATGACAAAATTAAAAATGAGGTAAAGACTCTAGTTTCTCTTCAAGGACTATATTTCCTCCATGAGAGTGTGGTATCTCAAATCATAGTGGTACAATATTAGTAAATTGTTATTATAGAATTGTTCCTTCAAACCACATTGAATAAATTTAGGCTTTCACACCTCATACAAAGGAGATTTCCTTGTGTTTTCAAGTTGAATCAATATATTTATTTTACATCCCATGGAAGAAAAATAACGACGCTAACTCTCAAGCAAACATTGGGGTTTCATTGGATGAATGTTTCTTGAGTTTAAAAGGGGGGTTTCCATCCCTACAACATTATATTGACTTTAATGAAGCTCAATGTGAAAGTATTTATGTCTCCCATGCATATTTCCAAGCAGTGTCATATTGAATGTAATTTAATATCACTATAGGATCCCTTTCACACTATGGCTCTCTTGTTGGAAAACACACTCTTGTATGGTATGATGGATGCGAAGGTGGTCATATGTGGGATTCATAGTGGGATGTATCCTTTATTCCTTGTGGATTTCATTATTTTTCTTAGGTTTTCCCTCCTTTTTGACCATGATAGCTTCATAGTTGTGGATGGAGGGTATGGAAGTGTCATGATTTGGGCACAAGATTAGTAGTGGTGGTGTCTGTCATATTTTGTGTGTGTATTTGCTTGTCTTTGTGTGCTCTTCCTCATGAATACCATGGGACATTTCCATTGTCAAAATAGGTTTTGTGTGCTCTATGACTTGAGGAAGGTTCAAAGAGAAATTCAATAGTTTGAGTGGGAAATTGTGGATTTTAATTGCAATGTTGGG
>ML776595.1:400464-402964 GCA_009831015.1 Picea engelmannii | reverse complement strand
GAAAGTTACTATGACATGTTGGTGGATGTGTGAACATCCAAAATTAGCATCCAAATTTTAGAAGCTAATTTTGATAGTTTGTAAAATCATCTTCAATGAAAATTTAATGGGACATACAATCAAATGTAAACATGGACATGGTTATAGAACACAAAATAATCTTAATAATATCCTCATGGATCAATGAGGACAAATAACTTTTTTACTTTTTAGCATTCTATGTTAGAGAAGACTAACATGGACATTAATTTGGATTCTAACCTGCCTTCATGTTGTAATGGATTGGTGCCTAAGGTTGTAAGGTAGTTGGCCATATTAAATTGTTATATGCTTGGTGATTTGACATGACTTGGATTTAAAAATGCTCTTTTAATAATGGTATTAGTGTTGGTATCATGTTTATGTAGAAAATAAATGTAGATCTAACCTAAGAGGGCATGCTTAAATATTTTATTATTGTGTTTTCTAAGCATATTGTCTCACACCATTTTTTATAATATTTTTTGTACATTTTGGTTTATTCATAAGATTCATAATAATATTCCTAATATATATAGAGAGGGGGGATTGTTGTAATAAAAATATTCTATTTTACCAAAAAAATAAAAGAGTTACCAATAATTAGGTATATACCTAAATGTTGGGATGCATTTGTTGTAATAGTGATAGAGGATTGCATGACCCTTGTTGGTGCAAGTGAGACAATTCTCTAAAGGGGAAGGTTGTATCCCTTGTGGTTAGTGCTCAACATGCCTCTATCTTAAAGGATCCTCCTATCATGGGAAGGTCACCCCCTTTAAGAATATCTTGCGCTTAGGTTAACCCTCAAGGTCATCCTTTTACATTAAGAATGTTTCCACCATGTCATTTTTGAAGGTAGATCTCTCCTCATTCAAGGAGGATGATAAATCTTACTCACCACACATATTGATATGTTTATTAGGTGGCTTATGGATAAAGAAAAAATACCTCCAATCTTGGATCTCCAAATCTTATGGATCTTTCCTAAAGGATATAATGTATGATTGACCCATGTGATGATTTTTTTCATTATAGAATTTCTCATTGTGGATATGACACTATGGTAGCTCATGCCAAAGGACCCTAGTTCATCGACAATGTGCGAATCTTTATAAGGTCATGGAATCTTCTTCAATCGGCATATAAAATCATTGTCTTCATTTTTTTATATCGGTAAGATTCTGCACTATCCCCCTTGAATATTGAATTCTCTTAAGGCCATTACAAAATGCTTTGGTAACATTTCCTTCATTAGCCTCTGAAGACAAGATCCATTAGGGTATTCTGCTACACACTATTATAAATTATTGTTATATATTACATATTATAATATATGTAATATATATATGTGTGTGTGTGTGTGTGTGTGTATTGTGTAGCAGAAGACCCTAACAGATCTTGTCTTCAGAGGCTAATGAACATGACTTGGTTTTAAAAATGATCTTTTAATAATGGTATTAGTGTTGGTATCATGTTTATGTAGAAAATAAATGTAGATCTAACCTAAGAGGGCATGCTTAAATATTTGATTATTGTGTTTTCTAAGCATCTTGTCTCACACCATTTTTTATAATATTTTTTGTACATTTTGGTTTATTCATAAGATTCATAATAATATTCCTAATATATATAGAGAGGAGGGATTGTTGTAATAAAAATATTCTATTTTACCAAAAAAATAAAAGAGTTACCAATAATTAGGTATATACCTAAATGTTGGGATGCATTTGTTGTAATAGTGATAGAGGATTGCATGACCCTTGTTGGTGCAAGTGAGACAATTCTCTAAAGGGTAAGGTTGTATCCCTYGTGGTTAGTGCTCAACATGCCTCTATATTAAAGGATCCTCCTCCCATGGGAAGGTCACCCCCTTTAAGAATATCTTGCGCTTAGGTTAACCCTCAAGGTCATCCTTTTACATTAAGAAGGTTTCCACCGTGTCATTTTTGAAGGTAGATCTCTTCTCATTCAAGGAGGATGGTATATCTTACTCAATGCACATATTGATATATTTATTAGGTGGCTTATGGATAAAGAAAAAATACCTCCAATCTTGGATCTCCAAATCTTATGGATCTTTCCTAAACGATATAATGTATGATTGATCCATGTGACGATATTTTTCATTATAGAATTTCTCATTGTGGATATGACACTATGGTAGCTCATGCCAAAGGACCCTCGTTCATCGACAATGTGGGACTCTTTATAAGGTCATGGACTCTTCTTCAATCGGCATATAAAATCATTGTCTTCATTTTTTTATATCAGTAAGATTTTGCACTATCCCCCTTGAATATTGAAACATAAATTCTCTTAAGGCCATTAAAAAATTCTTTGGTAACATATCCTTCATTAGCCTCTGAAGACAAGATCCGTTAGGGTCTTCTGCTACACACTATTATAAATTATTGTTATATATTACATATTATAATATATGTAACATATATTGTATATTATACACACACACACACACACA
>ML776595.1:373280-400454 GCA_009831015.1 Picea engelmannii | reverse complement strand
ACATATATATAGACACACACACACACACACACACACACACACACACACACACACACACACACACCGAGGGAAAGGCCAAGATAGATACCTGCGAGGGAAAGGAGATAGAGACCCACACAATATTTTCTTCAAACTGCAACGACACAGATATCATACAGACCTAGGGCAAGGAGATAGAATGGTGAGTACTCCTAAATCGAATCCCATGGAAAATTTTCATTAATATTCCTAAAAAATTCTTAAATATCACTTAGAGGTTAGTCAAAATGAAGAGTCGAGATTTTTATTGGAGCTAGGTGTTCTTACTCTAAATTTTCTTAAGTGATAAAATGATGTATTACAAGATCCAATGATCCCTCCTAAACAACAAAAAATCACCTTGTTATTCACTGTATAGAGGATTTTAATTCACTGTTTGAAACTGCAGAGAATATATTCATGTTTGGGTATCAATATGCACTCTATATTTGCAACATGTTTAGGTTCACTTGCTCTACTCAAATCACAAGAACAAGTCAATTCATGAAATATTCCAACGATCTCATTAAGACATAAAACGTTTCCCTTCTTTATCATTGTTCACAAGGTAGTTTTACTATTTCAAAATTGCAGAATTGAAGTTTATGGTATATCATTCTTTCACATAGTTTATTGCTTTCAACATTTCATGATCTAGATCTAGTGTATACAACAATTGAATTCTATTTTGGATCTTTGGGTTAATAATCAATGAGCTTGGGCACATGATCTGAATGATAAACATGTATAATCAATTCACTTAACTCCTATCCTTGTTACAACATTACTATTTATGGTTTTTTGGCACAATACTAATTGTTTGAATAGTGTCATACATCATTGTTGGTACACCTTCGTTTTCTATTCCATTGCACAATATGGATACAATATTTTGTAGCACTCGAGATCTAGTTTTGAAACTTGAATGGGAATGGTCTATGGTGAATACTTGTTGCACAACTGCCCCACATAACTAAGAAAAATTCTCTCTTTCATTGGTTGTTGTGATGTCCTCGTGGTATATGTTGCAATGGTGTTAACTAACTCATGGTTTGATAAGAACACCAAGTTTTTCTTGTGCAATTTCATTGATTCACATCAGCATTTGTTTCATGGATTACGATGAATGGTGAATGGTACATTTCTTTATTACATTGATTAATTCGAATTCAATACACTTCATGTTCCAAGAAATTTCAACTGAGAATTGTAATCTAAGTTACATTTACTTTGAACTCATCATCAATTAAACTTTGTGGTTTCTCTTCTCTTATACTTGATGTTTTTTACCCTTAAGATAAGATAGAAACTCTAAACCAAACCAAGTCCTAAACCTTCCCATTTTAGATACAACGATAGGACTTACTCTTGACCCTACAATGAATATCTATGATATATCCACAATTTGTTCAGAGTTTGTTAAGTACCTGAATAGATCTGAAGATAAATCTCAAAATGAACCCACAATATCAACAAGAATAATCCAAACCATTCACCAAATAGTGAACACAAGAAATAAAGAAATCCCTTGAGGTAGGGTAACACCACATATTATTCCTTATGGAAGGAATGCACTCCTCAAGCAATACTTTCTTGTTACGATGACAAGATTCTTCACTATGCCTCATTACAATGCTTACACTTCTTTATATAGCTCTCTCTATATTCTAGGAACCTTATAGAGCTTCATATCACATTTATTATATCTAACTACCATAGTGAGCCTTATTTAATATAATGGACCTAGTCCACCTTACATTGAATGACTTCCACTAATAATACATAACCACATTATCATGTATTGAATGAATTCCACTAATAATACATAACCACATTCTCATTGGGTACATCCCTAGGTACCCCATATTACCTCCCTAAGTATACTACATTCCATCCCCCTTCACATGTTTCATCCTCGAAGAATGAGACTAAACCATACAATATGATCGGCTAAGCAATGTATCCCACTGGTACCAAGTATGACCATCCATCCATCCTAATGGAAGTTGAACATGATCTCCATCTGTTGCCTTGCCACCCTGATCTTGCTCTGCATCATGTCGGGATTGCCATGGGATTGTTTCACTATCCATATGTCTTCTTGCGATGTCGGTAGTCGTCCATGCACCTCTTGCTCGATTTACTTTTTAGTTCCCTGTTGGTGCATAAATGTGTTGAAGCTCGCGCCCTTGCCTTGATGATCGTTGTTTCTCTATATGATGTGGATGGAGATATACAACAACTGTAGGAATATGTTTTTTTTTTTTCAAATATGTAAGACATTGTGCCTTTGAGTCAATGACCTCCTTGGCTTCATTATTATGTCCTTCTTGTGGATTTGCTTCATCTCCTTCAATATACTCTACCTCTGATTCAACTTCAAACTCTACAATAACTTATTTTCTAGCTACCATGGGCCCATCTTTCTTTTTATTTTTTTTAAGTAAAAAAGGCAGGTCCTGTTATATTAAAGTTGCAGAATTACAGAGTTCTGTTGGAATGCCAACTATCCCGCCTGGAGAGGAAACCGAGACAGTTGGCCATTCCATGCCACTTTTTCCAAACACAAAATTTCAGGCTGTCGTCCTGCCCGAAGGAAACCAGAACTCATGGCCACCATTATATTAAATTTGTTCATTACTAAACTACCGACAACATTACTATAATCTAACTGAGCTAGAGCTCTGGTTTGCAACAAAAGAAAAAAGTTTCTAACTAAGAGCATTCATAAAACCTTTTAACTAGTGTTCTCATCATCTTCTCCATTCTTTCCTCGTCTGACTGGAATCGCGTAGACCTGTGCACATGTAGGGCATTGGAATCTTGGGGATGTACTGGAGTAAGCAACGTAAATCATATCAAAGCGTTGGTTGATACGGATGGCCCTGAAAATATGGTCATCCACCATGCTGCGTGTGTCGAAGATTAATTCGAGGTGTTCTGAGTGAAGGAGTGGTGGCTGGTCCTGCAATTCTTGCAGAGTGGAGGAGAGGGGAGATATCTTCTGTGCGTCAGACTCATCCTTTCTTTGTTTTACACTGCCACCCTGGTGTTCTTGCTGCTTGTTCTGCTGTGACACTTCCTCAGGAGGTTTGCCGCTTGTAATATGGATATTTTTTTCTATGCCACCCTAGAATTATTCCTCCACATAGCAAGTTGTGAATTCCTCAGCTGGAGCATCTTCCCTGGGATCGTGTGTTGTTATTGGAGCAGGGGTTATGGAATCCTTCCCGAAACAGGCGGGGGGATACCAATTTTACGGGACCGTGAAGAGGAGATGCTCTGGGTAATTCTAGATGGATTCATTCGAAGCAATCTCCTCGACATACACCATGGGAGGCGTTCCAGTTCTCCTGGACTTCTTGGTTCTCCTCCTGCTAGCTATAGCCAATGTTTTTTCAAAATTCTTCTGCCGCTTCTTGCGTGAGTCGAATGCATGCCATGCCGCGCCTCTACGAGGCTGCCCCCTTACTCTTGGCATGTGTAGAAGCAAATCTATGGCCAAAATTCTGATTGAAAGAGTGTCTCTTTTCCTGCTCTCCGAAGGTTCAGCCTTCGGCTCTGCAATCTCCAAGTGCATCACAAAACCTCCAAGGCGGTTGATAAGGATGAAGGCGACATCTTTGGCTGTTAAGGTTGTGTTCTTAATGCTCTGATCGACCGTCCTCCCCGCTCATGTGAGAGGCCTCATCGTCTGGTATCGGCTTCTTGGTTTCACTCCCATATTTAATGGTTAGGAGATGGGAGTCAGTGGCCAACATTTATGGCATCACCCAACTCTATTCTGCCTGTCCTACCCTCTCTACGTGGCACCCCATTTGGGGGTTGGAGATCCCTGTTGGCTAGAGCTTGACACCGATCTGAGATGTTTGAGTCTCCAGAGCTGTGTGCTTCCTAGTATATATGTTATGTCTCCGTTGTTACTCCTTCATTTGCTAGGCAATCTGCTACCCTATTTGAATCTATTTTCACGTGAGAAGGTATGATGCTAAGGTTGGCTCTTAGGAGGCCCTCAAATTCCTCTAGCAGCCCGGAGAGTCGCCAGCTAGGTGAGATTTTTTGTAGGTTTTCCCCATGGAGGATTTTGGTTCTTAGTTGAATCACAATTTGTGAGTCCCCCTCCAAGATGAGCTTGTGGCTATGTCGAGCAATTGCTGCTTGGAGACCTTGCAATAGGCTCGTTAACTCCACCGCATTTTTTGTTGTTTCCCCAAGATATCCCTCTACTAGGACGAGGATCTCTCCTCTGGAGTTTCTAAGTGTGGCTCCATAGCCAGCTGGTCCCGGGTTTCCTTTGGATGCCCCATTGAAATTAATATTTATGAGATCTACTAGAGGAGGGGTCCAGATGGTTGGGCTGCTGTTCTGACATTTAGGTGCCTTGATCTTTAGTTTATCTATCAAGCTGGGTTGCTATCTTTGGAGAATGCATTGCGCTTCTGGGTTGCACTTTAAGTCCTATATTTTCCAGGGTTTACTTCTAATTGTTTCCTTGACCAGTGTGACAATTTTTTCCCAAGTTAATCCTAGTGTGGATTCTTTGGAGTGAAAGATTCTTTTGTTTCGTTCCTTCCAGATTTTCCATAGAATGAAACCAGGGAGGAGTTGACATATGTAATTCAATAGAGGATTGTTGTAAGTAGTCGAGTCCCAGTTTTCAGTCGTGCCACTGATGTTTCTCCTGTTTTGATTGGATCGACGCATTATTTGAGCTCCCTGGTCCCAAATCGACTGACTGTAGGGACATCTGTTGAATAAATGTTCCTTGGTTTCCTCTTGTTGTTGGCATAAGATGCATATTGAGGGTCCAATGAAGCCTTTTCTTCTGAGGTTTCCCCAGGTTAGGACTCTGTTGTGTGCAATAAGCCAGAGGAAGGTGGACACCTTAGGCTAGAGTACCGGGTTCCAAACCTTGTTCCATATGTTTTCCTTATCTTGATTTTGGTAATTGCCTTGTAGGTAATATGCTTCTTTGACTTAGATGTTTCCAGTTGTGGAGTGCCCCCATCTGAGAATATTCGATCCTTCTCTGTTGGGGATTTTCTGGTGACTTGCATAGTGTTGCCAAGATTGCAAGTCTAAGTTCTCTGGGACCCCCAATTCTTGGTTAGAGGTCTTCCAATGACGTCACTGCAGTCTTCGATCCTTGGGTTTCCAGAGATCCTTCACCCTTAGGGGAGTGTCTTGGTTTAGATACTGTTTAAGGGGCCTTATCTCTTTCAGGTCATTTAGAGGTTTGAGTTGATGCCATGAGTCTTGCCAAAACATAACACTTTCTCCATTTCGCACCTCCCAAAAAGCGTGGTCTTAGAATAGGTCTCTGTTTTGCCATGTTGTGTTCCAAATATTAGATCCCTGTATTCGGGCATTGTGTCTGATAAGTTGGTTATCTTGTATGAGGGGAGTGTATTTCTGCTTCCAGATTTGTGCCCATAGAGCATTTGGTTTTTTCAACCACCTCCACCACATTTTGGCTCCCATTACTTGATTGAGCTTTCCTGAATCTTGGAGTCCTAGGCCTCCCATGCTTTTTGGTGTGCAAATCTTGTCCCATCCTACTAGCACCCAATTCTTGTTAGGTTGAAGGCCTCTCCAAAGGAAGTTTTGTTGGAGGTTCCTTATAGCTTTGATGATTTTCTTGGGGGCTGCTAGGGCAGTGAAAAGGTAGGTGGGTAGGGTTTGAAGGACCGACTTGAGCAGGACCAGCCTGAACACAATGTTTAGCAGTCTGAAGGTCCAATTGTTCAGCCTGTTGGAGATGGAAAGAAGGAGGTTGTCCCAGGAAATGGATCTTGTTGCTGCTCCTGTTAGAGGAATGCCTAAGTAGTTGGATGGAAGGGAGCTCTTGGGTATTCCCAGGAGTTTGGAGATATGAATTTGGACCGCAACTGGAGTATTGAAGAAGAAGAGTTTGGATTTGTCTAGGTTAAGAGTCATGCCTGACGCTTTAGTGAAATAAGAAAGGATGGAGTTAAGCTTGTTTTCCTCTCTTGCCATTGGGGAGTTCATGAGTAGGGTGTCATCAACAAATTGACTGTGTGAGGGTTCTAGTTGGATGTTGTGCAGAGGCAGGCCTTTGAGATATCCTTCTAGGACCACTGACTTAATGTAGCGTCCCAGGCCTTCCGCCATGAGCACAAACAAAAATGGCGATAGGGGGTCACCTTGTCTGATACCTCTAGATGGTGAGAATGGTCGGGATGGGACCCCATTTACAAGGATGGAAAAGAAGGCTGAGGAGGTAAGGTTTAATATCCAATTCACCCAATGCTGATCAAAACCAAAAGAATTTAAAGTGGCCTGAAGGTATTTCCAATTGACTCTATCAAAATCTTTTGAAAGATCGAGTTTTATTAGCATACCTGGAGTTTTTTTCGACTTGAGAGAATGGATGACCTCATGAGATAGAATAAAACTATCCATGATTTGTCTTCCCTCTACATATCTTGCTTGTTCCTTGGAAATGACAAAGGGCAGAAATGGGCCCATCTTTCTTACTAGGAGACACATCCTGCAATGCAATTTTCTTTTTCTTGTACCAAATATTTAGAAACTTCTTTTGCACATTAATATTAATTGTACCTACAACTGATTCCATCCAAAGATATCCCAAATCAATATCCACTTTATCCATATCCATAGCATAAAAATTTGAATGAAACACATATTTATCCATATTGAGCTTCGAATATGTAAAAATTTGAATATTTTTACCCTCAACCTGTGTGCTTTGGACATTCTTTGTAGGAACTTACAATCTATTAACCAACTAAACATTGATAAAATTTTGTTTTCAATTAGGGTTAATAGAAACAATTATATTTTCCTTATGAATACAACCATGAACCTGTAATATAGTTTTGCCACCTGAAAATAAACCCTTCGTGATGTCTTTATCCTTACACTTCATATGATACCACTTGTCTAAAATAATTTTTTCAAGTGCTTCCTCAGAAAGTGACATCCACTCCCAAAAGTCAAATGATTTCCACCATGTGTGAGCATCTTCTCTCAAACTAAGGTGCAGACAAAATTTCCACTGCTCTTTCCATTCTGACTTGTGGGACTTTAAGAAGTCTTCAATACTAGGACCATCATATTTTCCTGTAAAAATACATCTTTCTTTGAAAAAATATTCAATAAAAGCTAGGGTGTAAAAATAACTTACTGCACAAATCGTGCGGCTTTTTCCGGAAAAAAACCCTGAAAAATTGTTGAATTTAAAATGTTGATAAATTCACTTCCCGGACTTCGTTTCGGTCGATTTTTTTTTTGAGCTTGGCTATTTTTCTGAGAGGAATTCAAATATACAATTTTTTTTTCAAAATTCATCTAAAAAATTTTCAGATCTGAACATGAAGCGTGCCACCCTCTTTTTTCCCTAGAAAAGAAATTTGTAAAAAGAGCCAAAACTTCTTCCTTTCTTTGGCCAAGGAAAGTGCTATGATACCACTTGTTAAGTACCTGAATATATTTGAAGATAAATCTCAAAACAAACCGACAATATCAACAAGAATAATCCAAACCATTCACCAAATATTGAACACAAGAAATAGAGAAAACCCTTGAGGTAGGGTAACGCCATATATTATTCCTTATGGAAGGAATTCACTCCTCAATCAATACTTGCTTGTTACGATGACAATATTCTTCAATATGCCTCATTACAATGATTACACTTATTTATATATATCTCTCTATCTCCTAGGAACCTTCTAGAGAGTCTTCTCACATTTATTATATCTAACTACTATAGTGGGCCTTATTTAATATAATGGACCTAGTCTACCTTCCATTGAGTGGAAGTAGTCCACCTTACATTGAATGAATTCCACTAATAATACATAACCACATTCTCATGTATTTAATGAATTCCACTAATAATTCAACTGCACTCTATGCAGGAATGTCCTGGCTCAGACAAAGAAACAATTGAAACTTATCCTCTTCTCTCTCTCTCTCAGACTTCAGTCTGAAACCCTGAAATCACATACACAGCATATTCAAAGCAAATGCATGACCAGAAAGAGAACATTCATGAGAACATAAACAACATACACAGAGAAACAACACCAGCCATGAAATTGAATCAAAGACTCTCTTCTATTAATTCAAATCTGTACATGGGGGTTCTGCATACAATTTCTCTGCTTGCTCTCCCTGCTGAATGCTTGATTCTGAATAATGTTACAATGTACAAGTGAGGGTGTCTATATCCGTTTTCCCTCTCGAACTCTAAGACTGTCTAATCTAGACTTAAAATCCTATCTACCTGTATTAACTAAATTAAATGCCTCCTATATATTTCAGACAAGAGCGTAAGGCTCGAGGTTTGATACAATACAAAAAAAGGCACTCCTTCATAAATGTTTCCTTGAAGGATATGGTGCTTCATCTTTAATGAAAATTCAAATTTTTTATCAAGCTTATATGTCATGTGTTTAAAAACACATGCGCTGGCTCCACGCTTGCTTTGGTAGTAGCGATGCTCCTGTGTCATAGCAATTGAATTCCTCCGCATAGAGTGTGTTGATGAGGGCTCGACAGAGAAACAATTGAAACGTATCCTCTTCTCTCTCTCTCTCAGACTTCAGTCTGAAACCCTGAAATCACATACACAACATATTCAAAGAAAATGTATGACCAGAAAACGAACATTCATGAGCACATAAACAACATACACAAAGAAACAACACCAGCCATGAAATTGAATCAAAGACTCTCTTCTATTAATTCAAATCTGTACATGGGGGTTCTGCATACAATTTCTCTGCTTGCTCTCCCTACTGAATGCTTGATTCTGAATAATGTTACAATGTACAAGTGAGGGTGTCTATATCCGTTTTCCCTCTCGAACTCTAAGACTGTCTAATCTAGACTTAAAATCCTATCTACCTGCATTAACTAAAGTAAATGCCTCCTATATATTTCAGACAAGAGCGTAAGGCTCGAGGTCTGATACAATACAACAAAAGGTGCTCCTTCATAAATCTTTCCTTGAAGGATATGGTGCTTCATCTTTAATGAAAATTCAAAAAGTTTATCAAGCTTATATGTCATGTGTTTAAAAACACATGCGCTGCCTCCACGCTTTCTTTGGTAGTAGCGATGCTCCTGCATCATACTCCCTTGCTTGAAATATTTCATGGGTTCCTGTCCATGAGCTCCTGCACGGTCTGTCCATGCCTTTGAATTACTTCTTCTGTCTCCCAACTGGCATCCTCCATTGGATGGTTCTTCCATTTCACTAGATACTCAAAGTACTGCTTCCGTCTGGTTCTTTTGCTCACTCTTTTATCAAGTATACTCTCCATCTGTGGATTTTCTGCAATTGGCATCTACTTCTGCCACTGAACCTCTGGTTGTTCATCACTTTCAGCTCCTACTTCCTCAGCCTTATATGGATATAAGTCTGAGACATTGATTGTCGGAGATATTCCAATCTCATTCGACAATTCAATCTCATAAGCATTTTCTCCTAATTTCTTCAGGACTCTGCATGGCCCAATTTTATTCATCTTCAGCTTATTGTATGTTCCCCTTGGGAACCTTTCTTTCCTCAGGTGTGCCAGAACCAGATCGCCAACCTCAAATTGAAGTTGTCTCCGATGCTGATCCGCTCTGCGCTTGTACTCCTGGTTCGATTCCAACAATCGCTGCTTCACTCTGCTGTGAAGTTCTTCCATCGCCTCTGCGAAGTCTTCAGCACTTGCACTCTTTGTGATTATCTGTTCTGAATCCCTAAGCTCAGATACTCCTCTTGGCTACCTGCCATATACAATTTCAAATGGACTTTTACTTGTGCTTCTGTTTACTGAATCATTGTAAGACAACTCTGCCTGTGGCAACACATTATCCCAACTGTTGTGGTGTTCCATCACTAAACTCCTCAGCAGGTCTCCTAGACTTCTGTTGACCACTTCTGTCTGCCCATCGGTCTGTGGATGCTAGGCTGAACTGAACATTAAATCAGTTCCCATCTTCTTCCAGAGTGTCCTCTAGAAATGTCCGATAAATTTTGTATCCCTGTCCGATACAATGCTTTTGGGTAAACCATGAAGTCTAACAATCTCCTTGAAAAATAAGTTTGCGATGTGAGTCGCATCGCTGGTATTCTGACATGGAATAAAATGTACCATTTTTGAATACCTATCAACTACCACAAAGATCGAATCATGTCCTCTTTGTGTCCTCGGCAAACCCAATACAAAATCCATGCTAATTGCCTCCCATGGCCTCTCCGGTATGGGTAACGATTGATAAAGACCCGCGTTTTGCTTTCTGCCCTTTGAATGCTGGCAAATTCTACACCTGTCAACAAACTTTTTAACTTCTGACCGCATCCCTGGCCAAAAGTATGACTCGCTCAACTTCGCAGACGTTTTTTCATGGCCAAACTGCCCTGCTAAGCCTCCACTGTGCTTTTCTTTCAACAAATTATCCCTCATGGAGCAATTTGGAATACATAATTGATTTCCCCTGAACAACAATCCATCTTGGATCATGTAATCTATCCATTGACTTCTGTCTCTGAGAACTGGGTTCTCAGCTGCTCCATACGCCTCTGTAAAATCCGCATCACCTGCGTACATTTCCCTGAGATCATCAAAGACTAAAGTCTTGACTTTGAACTCCTGCAACAACAAACATTTCCTGGTCAAAGCATCAACTACTTTGTTAGCAGTACCTGAAATATGTTTGATAACAAGTGTAAAATTTTGCATGTATTCTACCCATTTAACATGCCTCTGATTTAATTTCTCCTACTGAGTTACATACTGCAATGCATGATTATCACTATATAAAATGAATTCCCTTGGAATCAAATAGTGTCTCCATTTTTTCAATGCCTGTATCATGGCATAAAATTCTTTATCATATGTGGAGTATTTTTCCTTTGCCTCATTCAACTTTTCGCTGAAATAAGCAATTGGTCTATCATTCTGACTAAAGATCGCTCCTATAGCAAAGCCACTTGCATCACATTTCACCTGGAACATCTTTCGGAAATCCAACAACACCAACACTGGTTGCTCTGTGATCTTCTGCTTCAACAGATTGAAGCTTTTCTCAGCCTCCTCAGTCCATTGAAAAGATTTATGTCTTTTCCTGACTGTGTCCATCATCGCTGCGCTGATTCCGCTAAAATTTCGGATGAATTTCCTGTAGAAACTCACCAGTCCATGGAAACTTCTCACCTCGAAAACATTTCTTGGTGATGGCCAATTTTTAATTACCTCCACTTTACTTGGATCCATCTTCAATTCATTTGCCGATATGACAAACCCCAAGTAAATGAGTTCTCTCTTCATAAATGAAGACTTCCTCACATTTATTAACAGCTTCTCCTATTGTAGCTTCCTCATTACTGCAGCTAAATGCTTCAGATGTTCTTCTTTTGTTTTGCTGAAAATCAAGATGTCATCTAGGTAAACAATGACAAACTTACCAATGAACTCTTTCAGCACTTCGTTCATCAGTCTCATGAATGTACTTGGTGCATTCGTCAAGACAAATGACATGACTAGCCATTCGTACAATCCTTCATTGGTATTGAAGGATGTCTTCCACTCATCGCCTTCCCTCATGCGAATTTGATGGCATTCGATTTTCAAATCCACCTTTGAAAAAAAATTGGCTCCACTTAAATAGTCCATCAAGTCATCCATTCTTGGCAATGGGAACCTATACCTGATGGTGATTTTGTTAATGGCTCTGGAATCGGTACACATTCTCCAGCCTCCATCTTTCTTTGGGCTGAGTACCATTGGAATGACAAACATAATCAAACTTTCCCTGACCAATCCCTTGTCCAATAACTCCTGGACCTGCTTTTTAACCTCCTCGTTCTCCTGAGGCGTCAACCTGTACGCATCTTTATTTGGCAAACTAGCTCCCGGTACAAGGTCTATGTGGTGACTTATGCTCCTCACCGATGGCAACGAATGAGGTAGTTCGTCTACCACAATATCAATGAACTCTTCAAGTAGCTCCTAAATTTCTTCCGGCAAATCATCCACTCTTGTGCTGGTCAAAATGATTTTTGGTTTCCTGACCACAAAGAATTGAGGATCTTCTTTCTTCTTGACTTCTGTAAGAAGCTCCTTCCCACTCATGAGAAGTACCCTATTGTTCACTTCCGACTTTACCTCCTTATCTTTGATTGGAAGTAACATATGTGTTCTCCCATTCTTTTCCAGAGTATACGTATTCATTTTCCCATCATGAATCACATTTCTATCATACTGCCATGGTCTTCCCAGCAGTAAATGGAAAACATCCATAGGAATGACATCACATAAAATTTTGTCATTATATCCTCCTATTTTAATGTCGACTAAGCACTGTTTAGTGACACTCACCTGATGTCCCTTCTGTAGCCATGAGACCTTATATGGACTCGAGTGATCAGTCTTCTCCAACTCTAGTTTCTCCACCATCTCGGTTGAAATGAGATTATCGGTGCTCCACTGTCCACAATGACTTTGCATTTCCTGTCCTTGGTTTTGCATGCGGTTCTGAACAGTCTGCTTCTCTGAGCTGTGTTTTCCACCTCCTTCTCGGGTGTTAAGAGAACTTTTCACATCATCAAAGACCTTCCATATTCTGCATCTTCTGCATCAGCAACTCGCCTCTGTGCCTTGACGATGTGCGCTTCTCCTCCATCCTTCTTTCTATCTGGAAAATCAACTTCCTTGTGCCCATTCTTCCCACATGTGTAACATGTGATGACTCCTCCTCTTCCTCTACCTCGACCTCTAGTACGAGGAAGAGTGTTTGCATCAGCGTAATCTCCTCGCTGATCATTTTGCTGCCTTCTTTGTTCCGCATGTGGCCCTCGCAGTGAGGTTCCACCTCTTTCAACTTTACCCTGAGGTCTCTTCCACTCCTCCTTGGGCTTCTGGTATTTATCCTGGGAAACTGATTTACCCTTGGGATGAAGTCTGCCTCTACCTCGCTATGCTGGCTTACGACTTAGTTTCTCTTCTGCCTTCAATGCCACTTGATACGCATCCTCAACCGTTCTGACGGTTGTCATGCTCATCTCGTCCTAGATGTCGTATCTTAAGCCATTCATATACCTAGCTAATTTTTCATCATCGCTCTCCCGATGACCTGCTCTGATATTGAGCTTGTAGAATTCCTCGGTATACTCTTTCACCGTCATCAACTTCTGTCTCAGGTTTTGCATCCTTCTGAACAGTGTGATCTGATAATCCCTTGGGATGAATTTCAATTTCATCTTAGCAATCATTCGATCCCAGCTTTTGATCTTTTGTTTTCCTTTGGAACGTCTATCTGCTTGAAGCTCGTCCCACCATAATGCTGCATGTCCCTTCAATTTTGTGACAGCATGCCTAACCTTCTTATCCTCTTCGATATCCTCATAATCGAAGTAGGTGTCAAGAGCTCTGATCCAATATAGAAGCTCTTTTGCATCCAAACTTCCTTCATAAACTGGAATGTCCATTTTTGTCTTTGAACTCATCCTGGCAATGGCTTTAATCAATCGCTCATTGGATTCATCTTCGGCTGCAACTTCTCCCTGCTGTTCAGCTTCAGCTTTGCCTTCGGAGTCACTTAGATCTCCATCATTTGATGTGCGTCTCTGCGCTGCCTCCATATCTTCCAGCCTCACTCGAAGATCTCGTATCTGCCTCTCCATGTCTGGATTAGCTACTTGTCTGCCCCTTCTTCGCACATCCCTATCCTTGGGTTCAGGTGACTGTCTTTCTCTTCTTGGCGGCATGGTGAAATCTACCCTCTCTGTCACATAAAACAAAGAGATTTTCTTGCTCTGATACCACTTGATGCAGATCCGCCACCCTTGGCTTGTCCGCAACTACCAGGACCTTCTTCTTCTCAGGCCCAAAGAGATACAATGCCCTTCAATTCCCATACCGGGATGCTTTTGGCACCCATAGGATGTTTTCTCGACGATCTCCCTACGTCTTATCAGGAAATCAGAACTCACTTGATCGCGAGTCCTGCGCTCCCGAATTCGGGTCTCACAAATCCCCGAAACCTGATGGAGTGTCCACGTCGCACCTTCCTCGTCTCCTATCGAGAAATTCCCTATCGGGAAATCGAATTTTTCGTTGTCAAAAGTTGCCCCCCTCGTGAAATCCCGATTCCCAATTTGTGATAGCACTCCCGCTACGGCGTTAGCCCCTCCGGCTACTCCTTTCCCACGTGACCTGCCAGTCCACGAGACCACGTCCTTCACCCTTATCGAGATTTCAGAATTCGCGTGTTCGACTAGCGTAGAACTCACACTTTTGGGATCTCCAATCCCCGACTTCCGATGCCACCTGTCCTCTTCTCCCTGATGCCTGGAACCCACGCTCCTGTAGCAATCGGAAAATCGCGTTTCGGGAATTCACGATTCCTGATGCATAATGTCACGGACCTTGCCAAACCCCGAACTTCGATATGCGACGCCACCTGTCGTCACCTCAGTGCGAGACTCAATCCTCCGACACCTATACTCCACCAGCGCCTATGGTCCCACACTGCCACGTCACCGTCGGGATATCGAGGATCGCGAATCTAACATGCAAGTGTTCTCTGTCGTTGAGAACCCCGATTCTCTGATCCCCGACTCCTTTGGATCTCCTTACACGCGTCTCCCTCGATCGACGGTCCTGAAACTATCGGGATATCGCCTCTCGCGGTATCGCAATAATTGCTACACCGACTTGGGTCTTCAACTCACGATTACCCAATACACGAGGTCCCGTGCAGGTCTAACGACTCCCTTTGTCTTGGATCAACGGTTCTACTCGCGTCGGATTTTCGCTAATCGCGATTTCAGCAGGCACAAAACTCTTGTCTTCGCAAACCCTGATTTCCCGATGAGCCAAATCCCGATGGCTCTTGGGCTCCTCCTCAGCACGCTTAAGTTTAATTCATGTGCATCTCCTCAAGATCTAACGGCTAGCGGGATTTCGCAAGGCTCCTCTACGAATCCTGACCGTTGACTTTCCCTCTTCAAGGAATCCTCCCGATCTAAAGCTCCTTCCTGCTCGAACTTTCTTCGAACCGTCTCCTGATTTCTCCTCCATGGTATCACGAAGGAACTATCCCTCCTGAGCTTGTCAACTCTGATTCCTTCAGAGACTTTGCGCACACTCTTCGTGTTCAACCTTCAGCAACTCCCAAAGTGTTGAGTCTTTCAGACTCTATGCACCTCTAGCAACATCAGTCTCTTCCTTCTTCTGCTCTGATTAACAGCTGAGACTTTTAATTCTGCCTGTACCCTCTTCACACAGCTTCCACAACAACCCTATAATTTCTGGGAGAATGAGAATAAGTGTTTAACTGTCGAGCCCTCATCAATGCACTCTATGCGGAGGAATTCAACTGCACTCTATGCAGGAATCTCCTGGCTCAGAAGGAGAAACAATTGAAACTTATCCTCTTCTCTCTCTCTTTCAGACTTCAGTCTGAAACCCCTAAATCACATACACAACATATTCAAAGCAAATGCATGACCAGAAAGAGAACATTCATGAGCACATAAACAACATACACAGAGAAACAACACCAACCATGAAATTGAATCAAAGACTCTCTTTTATTAATTCAAATCTGTACATGGGGGTTCTGCATACAATTTCTCTGCTTTCTCTCCCTGCTGAATGCTTGATTCTGAATAATGTTACAATGTACAAGTGAGGGTGTCTATTTCCGTTTTCCCTCTCGAACTCTAAGACTGTCTAATCTAGACTTAAAATACTATCTACCTACATTAACGAAAGTAAATGCCTCCTATATATTTCAGACAAGAGCGTAAGGCTCGAGGTCTGATACAATACAACAAAAGGCGCTCCTTCATAAATGTTTCCTTGAAGGATATGGCGCTTCATCTTTAATGAAAATTAAATTTTTTTATCAAGCTTATATGTCATGTGTTTAAAAACACATGCGCTGGCTCCACGCTTGCTTTGGTAGTAGCGATGCTCCTACATCAAGTACCATTTATGGTAAAATAGATTCCTTATATATATTTATTAAATTGAATTTTTTCCTTTAAACAAAATTTCATGCCCATTTGGCATTCTTGAATTACTAATGCAAGGCATATATCAACATGAATAAATAGGTTTTCAAGATTAAACAAAATGTTCTACATCCTAGGAATCCTTTCTCCATACCTTTTCACACCAAGATTCACCCGCCCTTCTGGCCCCTGTACAATGAATAAATGATGTGATAATCATAGTAATGTTACGCATAAAAAGCTAAAATATGACCCTGACCATCATCCAGAGTTAGACACAACCACTCAAGGACTACCCTTCTTCCTAAAAAGTAGTATCTGACCAATATTAACCCCCACACTGATCCAGGTGGATATTGGTGGCCACCCACCTATTCCACTGGCTCAAAATATAGTTTTCCACCTTGGGAATTTTTTCTACAGTTTTTCAGGTCCCAAACTTCCAAGGTCATTTTGAGGCCCTAAACAACATTTGTTTGACATTTGGGAGCCCACGCATCGGATAAAATATTTGGGTTGGGCCAGGTAGTAATGTGTTCTTTTCATATATACCTTTCCAACAAGCTATCATGTGCCCCAAATGGATATTGTATGAAAATTTTACGCCCTTGGGAAGTTGATGTATCAACTACCCCCATTGAGGCCCACAAGTCTTTTGGAATTTCATCTTCTGGGGTTAGAGTTATGGATTTTTTTTTTATGTTAAAAATTCCTTTGGAGCCTCATTGTAAACAACATATTATTTCGAATGAGCATATACATCACATCTCTTCTCAGAGATAAGATTCCACTATTCTAGAAATTTCATTCACTCTATGTTTTTATAGTTTCTGCACATTCCTTTCATTAATAAAAATTGTGCATTACAATATCTCTATGTTTATTGCAATATCTTAGTATATTTCCTTGTTATATCTCTTCCTTTATTTCATTCTTAAAATAATACAGATCAATGGTATCAGAGCAGGCTACTCATTTTCGTTTCTTAGTGCATGTGCCCGAAGAGGTCAAGGTATAGAGAGTTGGGTCTCGAGCTATTTTCTCTTGAGGAAAACCATCCCAAGTGGACTTCCATGGCGGAAGAAAAAAGAGACGTGGGAGAAAAATGTTCTATTAATTTGTTTCTCGATCAATCCCTCACGTGACAGAGGGATGAAATGATGGAAAAAATTTCCCAAATCCTTCGACGAATGTCGACAACAACAAACACATCTTCATCAAACAACAACTTTGGAAGAGTTTCCCCTTTCAAGGTACAAGTTAATTTTAACATTCTTATGTTTGAAGTTCAGATAGATGTGGATTCTTTGGAAAAGTGGTTAAATCTACTAGAAGGTTATTTCTTTATCCACAATTTTTCCGACGGGGAAAATATCACTTTTTCGCTCCTTAAGGTTGTCCCCCATGTCAAATATTGGTGGGAAACTTACTGTGAGCAAAATTTCACAGAGGAGTCTAGAATGTTCGAGGTCGAAATCACTTGGGATTTTTTTATGGATGTGATTAAGGAAAAGTATTACCCTCTTGCGAACTATGACGACCAGTACATGAGATGGACCACACTGCATCAAGAGAGGGGCTAAACAATGCCTAAGTTCCCAAATACCTTCCATACCTTGCGCACCAAGCTAGGTATCAAAGACTCTGGGTGAAATGGAATTTATGGAAATCTCATCACTGGGAGTTACTTATCAATATGCTGTCAAAATCTAGCAGAAATTTAAGCAGCATAACAAATGGGAATTTGGGTTTGCAAATCTGCAACAACCAAACTATGGTAAAGGAAACCCTAAATCATAGAAAATTCAACCTCGAGACAACCAATACAAGCCACAAAGAAAGAAGGGTAACAGGAAGATGAAGAAAGACACTGGGAAGTGGTGTGACTTCCAAAAAATCCCCTGGCACAACACTGATGAATGTTGCTCAAAACAATCATTGGTGGACGAGCTCAAAGAAACAGAGATGAGCCTCGACTTGGACTCTAAGTCAGAAAATAATAAAAGAAAACAAATAATTGATGTATAATCCATTACTATTGTCACGACCACAACAATCCAACTGGAATAACCAGAGGATCCTGAGGAGGGGGAGCACCTATTCCATTCCCAGATGTGGGTGAAGGGGACCCAATTTCATTTTATTGTTGATACTAGAAGCTAGAAGAACCTAATCTCAACAACGGTTGTCAAGTAGTTGAATTTTTTGACAACACCACACCTGCATCCATACAACATCGACTAGATTCACCACGGTCAAGATATTCGTGTCATCCAATAGTGTCACATATCCTACAACATCAAGCCCTTCAAGGATGAGGTACTGTGTGATGTTTCCCCATTGGAAGTCTGTGATGTTCTGTTAGGCCAGCCATATATGTGGAAGTGTCACACTTTTTATGAGTCTCGACCTCGTAGCATCATTGTTACTCTGGGGGGTCAACTCTATAGGATACCAGAGGTAGTTCTAACTATTTTCCCACCAAAACAATGCCACAAAGTAGTCTCTCATACGACAAAGTTTAGCTTCATCATGATCCAGTCAGAAGGAAAATAGAAGGACAGTGCAACCACTGCAACCTTTGCCTAAGACCTTTCTATCCAACAAAATCATATCGACAAGATTGTAGAACCGCATAAAAATATTCCTATTGCACCTACGGGGGTGCCCCCACATTGCCCAATCAAGAAAAATTATAAAATATCCCTCCATACTCTTCATGTTGCATATGCATCAATAGATTCCTCCCACACTCAGGAAGATCATGTAGCTAGATTGGTTGAACAGATCCAACCCCTCCAACAAAATGTTCATGACAACCTTCAAGAAGCTAATAAGGACAACTTTTTCAGCAAGGCAAGCAATTCACCAAGGTTTAGGTTTAGTAAAATATTCCCCTAAAACTTGACGCAATGGAGACCATTGCTTCTTGAGGGGGGAGGAATTATCCAGGTGGGTATCGGTGGCCACCCACCTATTCCACTAACTTGAAATGCAGTTTTACACCTTGGAAGTTTTTCTAAATTTTTTCAAGTCCCAAACTTTTAGGGTCGTTTTAGGCCCTAAACGACATTTTTTTACATTTGGGGGCCTAGGCAATAGCCAAGGGCTCGGGCCTAGGCCTATTTGAAATGTTTTCTTCTCGGCTATACATTTCCAATGATTTATCATGCGCCCCAAACATAGATCGTATGCAAAATGTATGCCCTTGGGAAGTTGACGTATCAACTACCGCCATCAAGGCCCACAAACCTTTTGGTGTTTCATTTTTTTGTGTTAGGGTTTTGTATTTTTTTATGTTAAAAATGCCTTTAGAGCCTCATTGTAAACATCATCTTCTTGCGAATGAGCATAACCCTCCCATCTCTTCTTAGAGATAAGATGCCACTATTTTAGTCACACACATGATGCACCTGTACCTCCTCTCTCTATCAAATTCCAAGTCATTCCCTCATTCATGTCTCCTCTCCCCCTTCCACTCATAATTTTTTCACCCCTAGTGTTATTTGGAGAAACTAACACAAATCTTCACTAGTAAAGTCATTGATCTTGAGGGTCTTTGGCCAGAATTTATCAAATATGGAATGGGACCCTTACATCACCATTTTCGATCTTTCTCAATGAGGTTGTTTATGCATGTCTTCCCCTTTCTTGTTCCACCATCTCATTCTCCCCATTCACAAATCGAGAGATGCTCTGGATCCCAATAATTACATGACAATCACGGTTAATCATTCATTCACTAAATTATATACAACAACTATTGATATTTACCTATATGACAAATTTGAGAGGAATGGTTTTAGAACTATAGGCTATGTCTAGTTCAAGAGGGACTACATACCATCGATCACATATGCACCCTACATGTTATTATTGAGAAGGATATACATATGTCCTTAAAGGTCCACTGGTTCTTCTATGATTTTTGGAAGGCATTTGACATTATTGCTAGACACTTATTCTTTGAGCATATTTGTGCCGTGAAATGTACCTTACCTCATTTCTATTGTGATGCAATTTTATGAGACAATGGTGGTTTTTTTTCTGAACATCTTATGGGATTTCTCAAAATATTGGGAGCATTGTTGGTGTGACATAGGGGCATCTTCTCTCCCTAACCCTCTTCAGGGTATACATTGATGAGATTGAACCAATTCATTGGTGATTTTACTTGAGGAAATGACATTTTCCTACTTCACTATATCTTGGTTTCACTCCTTTATCACAAAATGATGTGGTATTGTTGACCTTCACTCTAGAGGGCGTATAAAGCCAACTTAATGCTTTGGCCTAATCCTATAATCTTCAACAAATGATAGTCGATATTGGTAAAACCAATATCGTGATATTCAAGAACCAAAAGTGGATATTACCACCTCCTATACTTACTTACGGGTGCAACTTAAAATCCCCACCTTTAGTATGAAACCTTATTCCATTTAAGTCATATTTCGACACTTATTCCATATTCACCAAACAAAAAGTGTGAATTGTGTCAATCCCAATATTCACATGTGATTACTATGATCATGCTTGACACATCATTTTTTACATTGTCTATTCAGGTAAAGGATGTGGTTTAATCCATTAGGAAAATTACACCATTTTTCTTATTGTCTAAACTTTCCTTGTACAAATAATATAGTTGAACTTGAAGCTTTGAATTTAGGATTAGAAGTAGCTATTAACTTAGGTTGTAGACATATATCTTTTTTTGTCTATTCCAAACTAATATAACTTACTCTCCTTCTAAAAGGTTACTAAAACATCATACTTGGTTAGTTCACTACTACATATGGAGTCAAAATTAGACAAAAAATTCCAACGGTAAATTCATACATATCATCGTTAACTACATTTTCTCATTCTATGGAGTGTAGGTACAAATGAACATGTACTTTTTAGACCTATAATCCTCAAGCAATAGAATTTCTGGAGGGAGGGGGGAAAGTGTTACGTCCAACACATCTAACAGGGTGAGATCAACTAGAGGTGAAAAGGTCAGAAGAAAATTCTCTAGGCGCATGTAATTCTTTCTTACTGAAGGAGGTTCATGTTCTTATGATGATGACAACATAGGTGGCACCAAGGTTCCTTTGAGGTACACAAATCTAGTGAGACGATGGTTACCCAATGAACTTCCTCAGTTGGACACTGACTTCTGTGTCAACGAGAGGATTTATTGCATTTCTCCATCGTCCATACATGGTCTGGGTCTATTCTCCATGGATGGCATAAAGGTGAAATATGGAGGACTTGTTGAGTTGATGGAGTATGTGAGACCATGGTACAACTATGGAGATTGGTTGAGGCTGGTGCAATATATGCCAAGTATGCAGAGATATGCAATTGTTGCAAATTATATGCAGCTAAAAGACATCGATCATAATAAAGGAGCGATGGTGTATATTGATGGAAGGCCAAAGGCATCGGGGAATATTGTAGGGATTATTAACAGTAAAAGACTTAGGATAACATGAAAGAAACCCAATTATATATTTGAGGGGTGTGAAGGAAATCAAATATTTGTATGTGCAGTGAAAAAAATAGTTGCAGGGGGAGAGTTGTTGTTCGATTACGATTTGAATCGAATCGATGGAAGCACTACTATTACGGGGGTAAATATTTTCTACAAGTATACCAAACTTGTAATTAATGTTTTCCTTTTTATATATTTAACATACATTTTAATATCTCATGCTTCTTAAATTATTTTCTAACAGTCTAAATTGTCATGCATCTTATAATGTGGCAAGGTGATCATGGGAAGGCATTGAATAGCTCGCAACATGTATACCAATGATTTTCATATCAATTATTTCTTACAATAGTTGAATTAACATGTTTATTTGTTGATGTAGAAGAGCACACTGTCAGAGTACGATGATGGTTGGAATGAAATATATGATTCCATCAACCCGACAGAAACAATTCAAAAGGCCTTGAGAAAGGAAAATAGGGAATACATTGAATTGGCTAGGTCTAAGCCACTTACAGAGGAGGGAAAAGAAATGATGAGAATTTTAAGGCAGGATATAGAACAATTTTGGGTAAGCGCAATTTAAAAAAAAAAAGAATACTTCTTATATATATTGATTTATGAAATTTTTTCCGATACCGTTATATTAGCAATACTCCATTGTTTTCTTTCTATAAGCAATTTTGGATCCGACGATACAACCTGGTCATAGGGATGTTTCTGGTGGCAGTGATGCATAAACCCCACAACGTCCTAGCATGATCCACGTACCTACGAGACTATTTACCTCTCTGTTTATGGCTTAAATGACTAAAACTCCCGGGGCCCATGAGATGCCCCCATTGCACATGCTAGACCATGCACGTGAGGGTCTACAGGGAAAACCTCATGAGGATATTGGTTATGTGTATCCAGAGCATTGTTATCCTGGGGAAATAGATGTTCAAATCTCAGGAACACTCTCCATCAGTTATTTGGTGGACAAAAACTTGGTTCCCTTGAAGATACCACAAATCCTAGGTATTTTTGAATATGTTAAATAGTTCCTACCATTTGATTGAAACCTACAACTTTCATATTATTTTAATCTAATTATCATATCATTTTTCAGGAAATAATATTTTTACAGGACCTTGCACGACAAGACTCTAGAGATATTCTGGCCCACCATTCACACACGGTGGAATCCCTAGAATAAATATTTGAAAAAGAATCTTATAGACGATATGGTGACCCTGTTTGGTGATTTATTCAACAAGTTTGAAATCACCTCAAGTGCCGGTACATATTTGAAATATGTCAGAGATTAATATAGGGTTCAATTAAAAAATAACCCTAAGTATGATCGTCTTATGGTCATTCCCAGGAGGGAATGGACGAATATATAGGAGGACACAAAAGAGAGTGCATTAAGAAATGAAGGGAAAAAACCACCTAGCCCTAGAAGGTAATATATGATATTTTAAATTAAATATGTTGAGTTTTGTTTAGTTCTACAGAAAAAATCGCAATATCTTATAACATGAAACTTTTCGTAGGCTCCCAAACACGTCAAAAGCAACCAAGACAAGACTAGAAAACCGTGGGAAACACAAAATTTGCCAAGGTGGTTACTTGAGATTAAAATATTGAATTTTAAGTACCAAATAATTTATTCATATTATACATATCATCATGCAAATTTTATCTAATTTTTATCTAATTGCAACTAGTAAGCAATAATCCATAGCGTATGCCATGCGATGCAGGGGGATACATTTAACATTTCTTCCACCAAATAAGACTTGATTCTTGGCTTTCAAGATGTTGTGGAAAATCGACAAAGGAAGGGATCATAGACACAATATGACCCTTAAAATGAGTTGGTAAATAAAATGACAAGATTGTAGTTGTTGATTACTTGTCAAATATGTTAACAATTGATTTAACCCATCAATTAATTATGTGTCTATTTGTTTTATGCAGGCAAGCAACATTGACTAATTTGACGGTGGTGGAAAACAACCCCATGATACTAGTGGTTCACAAATCCATGACAATATGCATGTCTTGAAAATTAAATGTATAATATGACGATTATAAATTATTGCTTCAGATGATGTACTTATAAATTTTCTTGTTTCAATGGCAAAGCATGTAGATGAGGGTGCGCAGAGAGGAAAGGAACTCATGACAATCCAACCAATAGTGTCCACTAATCCTCTAGGTAAAAACCATAGTAATGGTATTCGTACTAATGAAACACTGCTATGAATAATAAATAACCATGTCCTTTTAACAAATTTTGTTATTGTAGTGGATGTCCCTTTAGTGCATCAACGTCCACATCCTAGTTCCTACTACTAGAAGTAGTAGAATGCTTGAGATGACCCATTGCCTTCCAGTAGAAGAAAAAGAACCAATAGCTAAAGGTTAGGATAGACACGAATGTGATGATGATACACTCATGAATTTTATCAAAAAGAAGAAACAAAAAAAGAAAACATAGTTACCAACTTAATGAGAACTGTGACCTCAAAACGCAAACTCTGGCCCAAAAAACCCATATTTTTTCATAAAAAAAATCAAAATCAACCCCCAAATCAAAAATTGGTGCTACCAGTAGCAGCATTTTATAAAACGGGGTCAAAATTACAACATTTTTCAAACATGGCCTTCAAAACTTAGACAATAGCTCAGAAAAACCTTAAAATCAGCACCTAAAAACAAATAAGATGTTTTTTTTTTCTTTTCTTTTCAAAACGTTAAATTTTTAGATCATTTGAAATCATATTTTTATCACGTGGTACCATTAAAACCAAAACCTCAAAATCAACCATCAAATTGAAAAGTACTGCTACCAGTAGCACCCGTTCTAAATTTGGGGTATGAAAATGACACATTTTTATAATGTGGTAAAAGAATTCACCATTACTGTAAACAAAATCATAAAATCAAACCTTAAATGCTTGCGTTTTAAATGTTATTATCACGCAAAGCACAAGGTAATACATAATACCATGAAAATATCACAATATACTTTAAAAATTCAACGTCAATTTTTAATAATTTTTTACTTTTAATAATAAAAAAGTAAATACAAGTTACATTGAATGAAACATAAATAATTTCTTAAAAGTATTGTTATATTGACCATATTCAAAACATATGATCTAAGAAATTTTATTATAATATCCATAATAAAAAAACATATCATTCATAAAACATAACAAAAGATTCATAACTTCATGTAAGATCATATGTAAGTTCAATGTTATTTTTTAGTTACCATACAAACATCATATGGATCAAAAATTCGTAAAATGTTCTATACACTTATTCAGATTGACTCATGGTTTCTGAAATACCATCAGAGTCTACATTGTCTTCAGATGAATGTTTTGATGAAGATGTATATTATCCATACTCTTCTCTATTGTCTATGAATGCACCATCTGAGTCTACATGCATGCCCAACATTTCATATGTTAAATGCCTTTTAGATCTACGACTAGGTTCAACAGACTCCCATCTTTAATTTATTTCTTGCGGAAACAACCTCTTGATAATCTTGTTGTCTTGGAGCGAAGAGTTCCTCTCTATGTCAAATTAAAGTCATAAACAAGCATGTCAACATCATCTAATTTTAAGAGGTCAGTGCAACGACGAGTTGTATTTTTACCCTTTCTTTTTCTCTTTCTATTGACATGTTTCTCAACCACCATCTCTATCTTGTACACACCATTGAATGGGTGTGTACTTGTTGCATACCACTGCACTTCAATTGCAATAACATCATCATTTTATTTCTCAATATTTATAACTTTTCCTATCTAGAATGGATAACCATGTGGATCTTCAGTCACTAAAAATGCAATCATGCTACCCTCCCTAATATCTTGTACTGAACCCATGTGAAGGTCTTCTATGGCTTCACGTTGTGCACACGACCTTCGCGAACCAATATACATTTTTCTTTCCTCTGCTTGTGTAAACTCAATAGCACCTTGAGATTCTTGAACTTGAACAATCTTTGTTTCTTCAGATTCATTTGACATATTTTGTGGCCAATGAAATTGAGTCCTCAACATTGTATCTTCATTTGTTGAGCTTGAAATTATGTCACTTTGACTATTGAAAAAAGACTCCCACCAAACATAATCAGCAACATCAAAGTACTCACATGTATCCTTAATGGACTTTTTAATTTCTTCTAGGCATTCAAAATAATCTACATCTCTATTATGCCTTCGTTCATTATGGATTTCAACAACTGATTGTAAAAATAATAACTTTGATGCAAAAATTGGACGATCTGGAATGAACTTCAAAAATGATAAACCTGATGAAGGCCCCCATTCTATAGTAGTTGAATACTTGTTTCCCCATATAAGTATTTCCCCATCAATTTTTTTGAAACAAAATTAATGTTGGAAGCTAATGCCATTAAGTTGCTCAATACATTTTTCTTCATGATGTGATCCCTGCATAAATCTTTGCATGTCAACAGTTTCTTCTAATATATGAAAAAAAGGCTCTAGAATGTATTCTTTCTTGATACATTCAATCAATGATGGTAGACTTCCAACATTTTTCCTCTTCAATGTTACTGAAAAATGATTGAACATTTGATCAATATGATCATGAGTATGTCCAACAAGAAGGAAACCAACTTTCACCTTTTGAAAGATTCTCATTTCAGCAAGCATGCTTAGATATCCAAACATAATTTAATTTTTATTTTCACGACTAGTGTTTTCCAATTGTAGATAGAGAACTTGAGGAAGATTTCCATACCAATGAGTGAGCACATGAATTATGGTGATGGTCATATTTTCATCATTATGGATATTTGGAGCTGTGAAGTAAACTCTTGGACACATTTTTCCATTGAAAACCATACAACCAACCAAATTAAATTGAATGAAATTCTCTTCCTGTAAATTTTTGGGCATACAAACAAAATGTGGTAAAAGTGTTTTATTTTGGTCCATGCCATCAATTATCATACCTAAATATTTGTTTGGAGCATCATAGCACCTCTTCCGATGTTTGTACAACTTTTTTCTTTCACTTGATTGTTGATTCTGATGTTCTTGAAGTGCTTTGATTATGGAATCTGCACATGACATAAAATGGAAATATTGATCGTATGTTTTCATAGTTGATAACTATTCAATAAAAAAAAAAAAAAAAGTAAATACATACCTCTTTCTTCCCCTTTAGATTTATCTCTTCTTGATTTAAGAGTAGCACATATACTACAAATCCCCATCCTTGACTTCTTAGGAATACAGAAATTGTTGAGTTGTTTCTTCCATATTCTTGTAAACTATGCATATGTAATAAAATTACCATTCCCTTCAACACCTTCAACATATCCTTTGTACAAGTTGTATATTTCCCTCCTTGAAAAATTATCTGGAATACGTATTGTGTCTCTATATGGCATACACTCTCCATGTTTGGAAAAGAAATCATGCATCTGTGACAATGTAGTGTTTGTGAATGGCCCACTCTCTCGTCCATGATGTACCTTTGAATAAAATGATGGATATTTATCCAACCTTGTCTGGATTCTTGATAGACGAAGATTACCAACTGAGTGAATTGTTTTGAAATCATTTCTGCAAAGTAAAATATTCCCAGTGCGATAATCATATCCTGTATTGGTGGATATCATGCACCCCAT
>ML776595.1:352489-371247 GCA_009831015.1 Picea engelmannii | reverse complement strand
TTTATTTTTATGGTTTTTTATTTAAATTTTATTAGTTTTGCGCCTAGGGCTAGGACGATGCATGTAAACATATTACATATGTGTAATATGTATTACATATTATGTAATATGCAATACATATTATGTAATATGCAATACATATTATGGAATATGTAATACATATTACATATTATGTAATCTGTATTACATATTACACACGTGTGATACGTAATACAGATGTGTAATATGTAATACATATTACACTTGTGTAATATGTAATACATATTACACTTGTGTAATATGTTTTGTTTTGTAATACATATTACACTTGTGTAATATGTTTTGTTTTGTAATACATAGTCATAATATGTAATAATTTTTTTTATTTATTTTTTAAATTATTTTTTATAATCAATGTTTTGTTTTTTAGTTTATTATAATGTGAAAGGCCTAATTTATTTATTTATTATTATTTTTTTAATATAGGAAAATGACAGGAAAGAGATTATCTATGAATATATATGGATCACGACCTACAATAATGACGTCAAAAAATGCAACTGGAACCTCCATCAATGTTAGGCAACAAAATGATAGCTTAACACCTGAGATATCGAAGGTAGTGAAGAATGTTAGAGAGTGGAAATATGTGGAAGGTGAAAACAAACAAGAATATTCTTGGTTTGTTAAAGACAAGCAAGGAAACAATGGAGATCATATATATTTGTATTGTGCCGAATTAGAACATGTGCAAGGAAATTATCAGGCACTTGGCTGGTTACGAGATATATGTTTGGTGCCAGCCACAAATATTGTTTATGCACTTGTCAAACAAGGGAGAACTTATATCAAGTTTATATATTGTTTCAAATTGAGCAATTATAACAAGAATGAAATTTTTTCATAAATATGTGCATCCATCGTTGATGACATTGAGAAAGGAAATGTAAGTTTTTTAGTTCTATTTTTGTGTCGTTTATTATTTTTAGTATCATGGTAATGTTTTAATTTTATTGAACATGAAAATGTTTTATTTTATTTTTACAAGATTTTGTTGAACGACTTTCACATATGTTAGTGGGGATTTACTCTACAGATAATGATATCATGGATGTCATCAACGCTTTTCATATTGAAAAGACACAAGAAGGAAGGAAAAAGAAACAGAAAGTAATGGAGGTTGAACCTGCAAGAGTACTAGACACAGAAGAACATGAAATAAGAAAGAAAAATCCTCATTCTAGAAATCCTAAAAGGTTTACATTTGAAAATGAGGAAACTCCAAATGAATATCTTGTTGAGATTGGTCCCAATGAGGTTATCACTCCTTCTCACAAAAAGAAAAAATGAGATAAATGCAAAAGAGTGATGGTTGATGATGAGTCTATTCCTATTGATTATGAAGAAATCATTGATTTAGATGAAACACATTTAAATCATAAGAGGAAGAAAAAAAATGTTCATAATGTTTAAGAAGCTGTCATTAGCTCAGAGTATTATAGTGAAAGTTCTAAAGGTAGCAGAGAAATAATAACACCGGGTGCTGATCTAGAGGATGGTATTATGAAAACAACACAAAATGTCATTCGAAGTAGAATGAGGACGACAAACTTAGTTGATGATGGCCACACATTTCAGTTGAATGTGAAACAACTTTATAAACCCAGATAAGGGTAGGAAAAATATCAAATTAGAAAACCATATCACTTGCATATTCAAAATTTGAAAGCATTTATTAGATACAATCCATATGCACATGTGGTTAACTACCTAGTTCTTGTTGACCCAATGGAAGTTCCCGCGAGGGAAGAATTTGATAGATCAAAATGTTTTGACTACAAATATTATGTGATTGGAGGAAATCATTCTGTAGAGGCTAGAAGAGAATTTATGCAAGAATATCTCAATAATCCTCTTTTTGAAACAGTCGAATGCATAATTTTTGTCGGTTTAACAGATTTAGAAGCAAATTTACTGGCATGGGATCATAACATAAACAATGAGTACAAAATGTCTATGAACTTAATTCAAAGGGTGACATTTATCGACAATGAATTTTCTGAAATATGCCACCGGGAGAGATCAAATGTTGATGTTAAGTTTCAGAAGCAATGTTGTATGGAAATAGAATTCCCACTTGATGATGAAAATACAAAAGAAAAAAATCACAAAGAAAGTGATATATTTAGAGTTGTGGATAACTATTTTCAATTGGGATTTAGAACTGGACAGGTATGGGATTTGATATATGAGATCTTCACCCTATGGGAAAATGTTAGTATAAAAAATCAAATATTTAAGAAGGCTAAACCATTGATATGTGGCACAAGTAAGACAGGTCCTGACATAAGAAATCTTCCTCGTGATATGACTATAACACCTTGGAGATCAATAAAAGGAGTGAAGGATGATAAACTTATCATAAGTATATTATCACGTGTTAAGTCGGGAGAATTGTCAATGGAAGAAATGTGTGATGAATTTAAAAAGTAAGTTTGTTGAGTTATTTTTTATTTATGTTAGGACAAGATAATTAATTTTTTTAGTTTAATATCAGTTTAACATTATTTTTATTTTATTTAGTCACAAGGTGTATATGAAAATACAAGAGGAAATGAAGATGTTGAATGAAGAAATTTGGGATGATGTTAAACTCAACTATCCAAATTCAAGCTCTTCAACAGTATTGAAACAATTTTTTGTTGCATTCAAAAAGGTATGTTGATTTATTACATTCATATTATTCATTTGTAAGTTAATTTATTTATATTTTAATAGTTATAGATATATAACTATATGTTTGTTTGTTTCATTAAAGATGCCAAAGAAGAATGCAGATGGAGTACCTGAAACTTTCAAAAGTTTTATTCAAAAATCCAAGTTTGAAAGAGAAAGAAGAAGACGTGTTCAAAATGGTCAACTCGATGACACCCTTGATCACTACATTTGGAATGGGATCGACACTGTTCAATATAAAGCGATATTAGGTGATTGTGAAAAACTTGCAAGTATTGTTCCTAAAAAATAATACTCCCTAGTTATTGCGGATATCCCTCATGGTTATAATATCCCAAACATTGAATATGATATTGAGCCTTATACTTACCAAGCTTTCAGTAAAGTGGTTATGGGATTTACAGAAGTTACAACATCACCATTTTGGATATTTCTAGTATTTCATTTAGACACACAACAAGGATTAGTACAATCAAGCTTCAAGGGGAAAGAAAAGACAAGGATGTAGTTTATTTGGTAAGATATTGAAAGTGTATGTTTAGCAATTAAGATTATAAAACAATTTTATTAATTCACAAGTTAATTGATTTTTCACTCATTTATGTTGCAGACACAAGCCAAATATTCAGAGCTCCACGAAAGAATCATTTAAACGTGATTTTGAGAGTATACATCTTGCAACCTAGGCAAAAGATGATTCTTATAATTCTATTTTTGTCAATGCAAATGATGGAGAGACTCCTATTAGTATATTGGTATACAATTTTGTGGTTAGAAAGCTAACATATGAGGAAAAATATTTGAAAAACCATTAATTAATTAATTATCTTATAGATAAATTCTCAAATGAAGGAGATTGGGTTTTGGATTTGTTCTCGGGTTCAAGTAAGAATTATGATCTAATATTTATGAAATCGCACTTCAATCTTAGCTTATTTTTAATTTATGTCTTTTTATAGTATCTAACTTCATTATTTATTTTGTATTTGGTGATTAGGTAGAACATTAACGTGTTGCCTACATAAAGGAAGGAATTGCATAACCATTGAAAGTGACCCAATGCAGTGTAGTTTTATTGAACAAAGAATTAATGATATCCCATCTCTTCTAGATGAAATGAAAGAAGTTGGCTTGAGGAAATGAGATTTTAGTGAATCGAAGGTGGAAAAATTGTCAAAGGAACCTCAAGTATCATTAGGAGGAATGATTGCAAAGGATCACTTTAGAGAACTTGCAGATATCAAAGAACCAATGGAAGAACAAAATGACACAATGGAAGCACAAAATGACATCGAAGAAGATGATAATGTGTCTGTTGAGAATGATGAATTTGGGATATATGATATTGTTGATTAGTTTAAAGATGTCTTTGAAGATGATGCTCAATTTTGCAAATTTTTGATGAGTTATAACTGTAATGATTTGACTTTCATATTTGAAAATAAGAATAAAGATGTATCTATTTTTGTTTTGTATTGAAACTTTTTATTGTTTCTTTTTTCGTTTTATTTGAATGTGAATCACTATACATTGGAAATTTTTATTAAATGTTGTCATTTTTACTTCAAAAGTATAAAAATGTGAAAGAAAATGATAATTTTTTATAAAATTTAGACCTTTTTTTGTTCAATTATGTCCATAAAAATGCTTTATTTGACATGTTATTTTAAGGAATATGTACCAAAATGTATAGTTTTCTTATGATATATGGCTATAAAATGTGTATTTTTTTTTATAAATATTCAAAAGTAGTGTTATTTAACAACAATTTTTTTTCGATTTATTGAAGTAAAGGTAAACAATGTGTTAAAAATGATGTTTTTCAATATATTTAAAAAGTATGGAACAACAAATTAATTAAGGAGACAAAATTCTATTAAAAATCGTAACTTCAAAAAAGTAAATGGTAAAAAACATTTTTAAGATTGAAAGAAGCATGAAAAAAAGAGTAAAAACAGAGTTGAATAATATATATATATATATATATATATATATATATATATATAGAGAGAGAGAGAGAGAGAGAGAGAGAGAGAGAGAGAGATGAAAAATGAGCATTTAAAAAAACAGTGTGGAAACATTGTTGATTGGAAAATTTAAAATATCGAAAATCACCTAAAAACGAAGAGGGGGTGCTACCAGTAGCACCTTTTTTAAAAACGGGGTGAAAAATTGGACCCCCCCAAAAATGACAACTTTGGAGAATTCTCGTTAAGTTGGTAATATGTTCGAAGTGACTGTACATATTTTCGGGACAAATTTTTATTAATATAAATTATTGACTATACAATTTTTTGCTTTGCTAGTTGTGTGTGAACCTTATATATTATGTATGTATGTACCTTCTTTCTTTCATTTACCTTTAATTCTTGTTTTGTTGCTTATTATGCATGATTGGGTATGGGGAATTGAGAGTGATGTGAGGAGGGGTGAGGATCCAAAATAGCTTCCACCTTCACATGGTTGGTATTGTTTTGTAGAGAATAAATTATTCTCAAAACCAAGAGGAGCTCATTCATGAGGTATTCCCCTTTAGTGTTTCTCGAGCATCGTACATGTTTAATTATTATTCAGTCATATAACATTTAATTCTCTTTGTTAAATGCAAGCTCATATATGTTTAGTTATTATTCAACCATTTAACCTATTATTGTCTTTGACAAATGCAGGTTTGAAGGGCAGTCACTTCCATGTTCCACAACACATTTCTAACAAGATACAATTCATTTACTTCTCTTGCATAATTAGATAGTTACATTGTGTAGTATTTATTTCATGCATTAATTAGTTACATTAAACTCAATGATGAGGCTTCTTCCAAATTTGTACACAAACAAGTTTTTTTTAATTATTTTTTGTACAAAACACATAGACATGAAATTTCCTTTGTATGAGCTAGGATGAAGATTACATGTAATATGAGTGATAATTAAGAGATATTGAACTCTGTACAACTTCCATGTTTACAATCAGTAGATCCATTATTAAGAACATAACACCCCTTTGATGGTTGTGTCTCACATACAATTATCATGAAGCTTATCTTTCCTATTTGTACTAGATATTGATGCGAAAAAATAATATAGCCCTAAGGGATTTAGAGAAACCCCATCCTTTAGCTACAACTCTTCCAACCCGTCTAAAATTCCCAACAATACCTTTTAATCCTTGCTTGTATGTTGAGTTTCCCCCAACTTTTGCATGACCAAATTTCCAAAGATGGAATGAGGGTCAGTGTCTTGAGGAAGTTTGGAACCTTATGCACTCGGTGCCCCACTCTTCTAATAAAATACAAAATTTTAGTGCTAGCCATTCTCCACTAACCACTTATTGTTATAATAATTAGTGGTGAAAGAAGATTAGAGTTGAGATTCCTTAAGCACTTCCATCTGATTCAACAAGACTAATTCTACCATAGACAAATTAGATCAAATTAAATGTTGTGTTAAAAAACCGAAGGTTTCCATAGAAACAAATCACATCGTACTTATAAATGCAGGATCCTTCATTTGTTCGTAGGAATGCAGGCTCCTTCATTTCCTCTAATAATAAGTGAAGAAGGTGGCTTTCAATCTATGCATCAAGGATCTAGCAGACAAGTTTGAAACATGAAGGAATTTCAAGAGAATTCAAGAAAATATAATCCTAGACAGTTTGATGGTTAGTTACCATCGAATGTTGATGATATATTTCCTTCAGCATTCCATCATAGGAGTCATCCAACACCCATATCAAAGTTTGATCAAATTACTCCTACATCAAGGCCTCTTGAAATGGGTCCCCATGGTTTTTTCCCCGATGCCAAATATAAATATTATTTTAGTTCAACATGAATTCCCATTAGTGGTCCTTCAGAGTTATTTCCTCCATACAAGTCACTTGGCTCATTTCCATTAGGTAGTGGAGGGCCATCAATGTTTTCATCGAAAATTGGAGATGGATCAAGGCTTCCTGGAATCCATGAAGATATGATGGGAAGGAAACCTAAGGTAGCTAGAATAAGGCTTGATTTTATGGGATCCAGGTTAGAATTTAGTCGTAGTCGAGTGGATCCTATGGCTCCGTCAAGAAGTCCAAGGAAATATTACATGGGCCCATCATCAAGTAGATAAAATATTGGTTCAAAAGGTGGTCCAATGGGTAGCCTAATAGTAGGATTTGGATCTTGAGTTGGAGGACCTTCTTTCCTTTCACACCCTATAGAGGATTTTAGTCGAAATCCACTTGGATTTGATGAAAAAATAAATAAATCTTTTGGATTTCATTCTAGCACAATACACAATACCTTCTATCCCAAAAAACATCCAATGGGTGTTGGAAACATGATGTTGCATTTTCATTCCTTTGGTCTAGCCCCAGGTGGACCTGGGCCATTAGCCAATAACATGATGATTGGTGAGTTGGGTGCCAACTTTGGTGCCAATGTTCCTATGCAAGGCTTTCCCGATGAAGGTGGATTTCACCAAATGGTAATCATTTAAGTTTGTTATGACTAATTTGTGTGTTATTTTTTGGAGCTTACTCTATTATTTATTCGTTGGGATTTGTATCTATGTTTTCATGTTTTCATTACTATCTTGGTTTAATTTTGGTGACAAGTAGGGTCAAATGCCAAATTATATTGAGTCTATAGATCTTGGAAGGAAGAGGAAACCAGGAAGCACTGGGTGGTGTCGAATTTGTCAAATTGATTGTTATATTGTTGAAGGAATAGAGAAACATTCACAAACAAGACAACACCAAAAGGAAACTATAGACATGGTTTTGAGTTTAAAGCAAGATAATGCCAAAAAGCAAAAGCAATAAGGAAAAATCTATTTATCTAATATTAATATGTATCTGGTGTGGATTTTTTTTCTATTTCAACATGTGTGACATTTGAAAATAATAAACTTATTGTTTAGCCTATATTTTTCTTTCATTATGCATTCAAATAACATTGTTATGTATGCATTAGATGCAATTATTATTTTGATGATAAAATTACATGTATCATTGATTTTTTATTTTGAAGATTCATGATTTAATTTGGAGTAGTCGACTAAATAAAAATAAAGCTTGTAAGTCCGAGGAAAAAAAATAAAGCTCATAAGGGATGGATATATGGTTGCTTGGAAAATGACTTGAGCTTATTTATTTCCCCACATCAATTCATTTAAGTTGGGTTTCAAACTTTTGAACATGTTAATATTTTTAACCAAGTCAATATCCATGAAACTAACTACTCATGTATCTTAAATGTGTGTAATTGGCTATAGTTGTAATTTTCCTATGCATAAATAGTCTTATGATTTGAGGTACTATATCTTTCACCTATTTACCAAGGGATAAATCCTAACATAGAGGATTTGTCTACACTATAATCTAAGTTGTCCTCTCGATGTACACTTATACATAGATCCTTTGTTTATCTGTTCATGGCTATGATCTTACATTTTGCAAGGATCCCCTACGTATTTATTCATGGCCATGATTCTCTAGTTTAAATATCTCATGAATTTGCAATGTACATGATTTGGTAGTAATAATTCTATTTTCCATCTAAGCATGGGTAATCCTATCTTGGGGAAGACTATTTTTTGATACCTTGTCTTATGTTTGTAGGTGATTTTATGATCTTGGGACTATTGGACCTATCCTTTGTTCTCTAAAACTTGTCTCTCTAATACCTTGTATTATGTTTGCAGTTAATTTTACGATCTTGGGACTATTGGGCTTCTCTTTTGTTCTCTAAAAAATATTCTCTCTAATTGATAATGCATCTTGACCATCAAATTCTGTTGTGACATCACATATTAGGTCATTAGTATTCCAAATTGATATTAACAATTTGGTCATTAATATTCCAAATTGATATTAAGCCAGATACACACTTTCCTTGCATTAACAAACATGATTTTGAGATCTCCTAGATATTGTATATACAAGTTTTCCATATGTCTATCCTCCGCTTTTGAGGAAACCTGTGAGCTCTCTCATTTTTCCTTGAAGAAACCCATGGGTACCTGCATCATGGTAGATTGCAACAAGAAATCACCTAAAAAATGTACCATAAAATATATAAAATTTACATAAAATACAAGACCCAAGTAGGATACATGGGATTCAAACACTTGTATGTCTTGGATCAAGTCCTCAACCAAACTTAACCATCTTTTCCTAGTATAATTTGAGGATTTGAGGTTGGAAAACATTAGCTTGGAATACCTTTGGAAGAGGCTATAATAAATGTTTTGAGTGTGAAGCTTTTGACCTCGAGAAGCTCATAATTTCTCTACAAGTTGTAGGTATAAGTTTCCTAGGGTTGTTTAGAGACTTTCTTCATGGCTCCCCTTGGCCAATAGTCTAAACCCTTGGTGAGAGATTGAGGTTGAAGGAGATTGTTGTTGGATTTGACGCAAGACTTATGCTTTGTTATGAGTTATATGGGCATTTTTTTTATGTAATGCTTGATCTGATAATTCAATGGAGATCAATTTTTCTCATGTATATTTGTTTGTGATATATCTAAATTATCCGTCTCTTGTTTTCTTTATTGTGCTTATTGTTAGTTCTATTATTCGGTGCATTAGACTACATCAAATTTGTGTTGGAAACCTTTTGTAGACCTTATGTCTATCATAGAGCCAACAAAATGCATATCTCTCTTCTTTTTCCTCCCCCAATTCAATGTTATATGAATTCATATATGCTCATGGTTTATTTATGTAGTCCAATTCATGAAATTGTATTCATGTTTACATTAAATATTTGTATGCAAGTTGAATTCAATTTGTAGAATAGAATTCTCCAAAGAAAGAGTAAAGGTGTTGTTGTTTGCATGTGTACAAATGTCCAAGAAGTTCTGATATTGAAATCTTTTCCTCTTGTTCGACAAACAAACCAAAGGACCTAAAAGCTATTCATAGGTATTTCTCTATCCTTCCGTTGAATATTTTGATGTTTGTGTTAGTCTTAGAAAAGGAAATGAGACTAATATTTTCCTCTGCTCTATCAATAAAGTGAAAACTCTTTGTTGAGGGATATGAGTAACCCTTATCAAAATTCTCTCCAACAATAGTTCAATGTCAAAGTAATTCTTTTTTTAAATACTTCAAGTTGGCCTATCTTACAACACACATGCATAAAAAGAGGTGTGAACTATATATATAACAAGAAAGAGGTAATATAGAATATAAATATTTTTCTACCATTTGATTTTAGAAGAATCTATCTTAACCTTGGCTAGTAGAATCTACTTAAACCCTAGTGTGCACATGAAAATTACTTTAGTTTTGTTTGCATGGATCGACCAAACTCATCTTTTTTCCATGGTATTTATTTTGCCAATTCTAAGAGCCACAACACATCTTTTCCAAATACCATGTGATTCTTAGTTCTAATCACTATTTTTTTACCAAGTTAATTTTTTCCTTTGTCAAATTGATTAAAAAAATTGGCATTCTTATGAGTCTCTTTTTTCTTAGAAACCAATTTGTTTTTGAAGATAAATTAAGAAAAAAAACAATGAAATTCTTGGAAAGAAAAGGATTTCTCACAGGAATTAGAAATTATGTCTTTGGTGTCCAAACATCTTGCAAATAACTATTTTTTGAAGATTACATCTCTTCAGTTTTTGTTACTTTTTACTTTCTCTATGGTTAGACTTAGGAAATATTATTTTTTGTATAACTTAATTGTTTTGAAAATTATTTAGTTTACATGCTATTGGCCTACATGCAAGATGCCACCCTTAGGAATTGGAGCAAAGGGTGTGGTGATGGGTGATCGTCATCCTAGTACACATTTTCCTTGATGTCTCTATGCTTTGGTACAACTTGTATTAAAAAATCAATAGTATCCTATAGATATGCATTGTCAATGGATGGACAATAGATATTATTTATACTTCAATATGTTTGTTACACCATTCCCTGTAGTTTCAAACAATAATGTTCCATTATTATTCCATGTTCTTAAATATTTATGTATTTCAATAAGAACATGCGGGTGATCCACCTAAATCATACATAGCACTTGATCATGTTTAAGTCAAACCAACATATAAGTTGTGATAAAAGGAGGAAGGCCATGTGAAGATCAAAGCAACATTGAATCCAATTAAAGTCTAGATTAGATCACATTAAATACATAAGGAAATGAATGTGTCATAAATATCTTAGTTTCTTGGCTTTGTGTAAAGAAGCTAAGAGGGAAGTGCATCAACATTACCAAATGAGTGTGTATCCTACTTTTGCTAATGGTGTTGCTTACACTCTTGTTGGATTTGGTGCATAACTTGTTTATTCAACACTAGGAACAACAATTGAACCTAACCCTTCAGGATCAAGATTGGTGCCTAGAATAGGCTTTATACCTAGATGATATCTAATTGGATTGGAAATTACCAATAATTCTCTCACCTTTCCTTTCGCCTTAAATGTGGGCTCTTAAACCTTCTTACCAGTAGGACATGCTTATCAAAATGGGGAGTACGCTTATGAAAATAAAAATGGTAAGGGTGTTGTGGGATTCTCTCACATGTCTGGGGACTTTCTCCCTAATATATTTATTGAATCAACAATTGTTGTTTACCAATCAATGAGATCAATAACTTCTAGCACCAAAGTGAGCATATTAGTAAACATCCCTTTAAGGATTCATACCTCTATATTGCAGAGCCAATAATAGAAAGGAAGGGAATTTTGAGAACCAACAGTGGATCCATTGAAGGAAGCAGTAAAGGCATGTGCATGAGATTCTTTGGCAAGAGAATGAATGGATAGAGACAAAGGTAGTTTGATGCCTAGTTTATTAAGGGAAATATTGAGATGTTTTTATAGTTTATTCACCGTGCCTAACATTTTTTCCCATTTTGTATCCTATTAGAGCTTGAATAGAAGATTTGGGCGTAGATAAACAAGTGTAATTAGGCTCATTATAATTGATCCAATGAAAAAGGGGAGGCACAAAATACTCTACTACAATGGACAAGGATGGGACTGAAACACAATAAATAAGCTCTAGATCAATTGGTTAAGAGATTGGATCTATAATTGAATATTTAATGGGTGAAAGGAATGTGGTGGGATATGGTTATCGTTATATAACCATATCCTTGAACAAAGTGAGGGGAAGGAACTAGAATTGCATCTAGGTATTCCACACTAGCTTAGGCTAGGACCTGTGCCTAGACACTAAATTTTGTTCCATATATTGGGAAGGAATAGTCTTGAGGAGGTATTCACAGGGAGGCGACTAGAGATTGGATACTTCAGGATTTTTGGATGCCTTGTCTATTATAATGTCCCCTCAGAGAAGAGGAGAAATCTCGAGGCCAATGATGAGAAGGGGATTTTTGTTGGTTACAACGAGAATTCCAAGGCATACATAGTCTACATTCCTTCCTTGAGGAAGACTATGGTCATGAGGGATGTGATATTTGAGGAGGATAGAGCCATAGTTTCAGCTAAAATTGATGAATTTAGGCTTGTTAAAGACCCATAAGAACGTGTTTCCTCACCACCATATTTCCAGGAATCCCTCCCTATTCCTTATATAGTTCCATCCTCCTAGCCAAAAAAATTGTATCTAATTCCAATTTCACCCATAATTTCTTCACTGCCATCAATACCATTTGTTGAATCAAAGGAATTGTTAGAAAATAGAACACTTCCACACTAAATATAACATAAGAGATGAAAAAATATTTGAAACTATAAATCAAATGACAAAGCAAACACACAATACACATAGATTTTACCCTAGAAAACCAAATGGGAAAACCAACATTCCTTAAGCACATTTCTCTCTTGTTGTCTTATTCATTTAGAATAAAAGGTTACATACCTAACCTTGGTCCATACCCAAGACACAATCGACATCATACCTTCTTGATTTACACAAGGAAAACCCTATAGCCAATTTGGCTTACATCTACATGACCAACAACCTCTAAAAATGATTGATCTAAATATCATATTTTACAACATTACAACAATTACAAATCCACACAGATCATTCGCTACAAATCCCGTGAATCTCGGGATTCTGTTACATTCGACTACAAAATCGGATTACCAGTCGAATAATAGTTGATCTTGATTCAGTCTTCAGTTGGTTTCCACACGACCACCCGTCGACCTCTTTTCGGTTGACCTGTTCAACTTGTTGTCAATTAATTCAACTTCGAATTTTCTCGGTCGATCCACCTCGGCCTTCGACTTTCACTGCAAAGAACATAACAGGCCAACATTCTCTCACTTGTTGTATTCTTTGTTGAAACTGGGAGATGGATAAACTCTCATTCAAAAACTCAGGGAAACAATTTCGATTTCCTCTCTGCACCAAGAGAACTTCACAACACTCAGAAACTTGGTCAAAGAGTTTGCTATGTTTTCCAACATGTCTACTTTCTCCAGCAACACCTTGTTGCTTTCCACCATATATCTGATAAAATTCTATTGTACAACAATGTGCTTAGTATTAGAATGATAAGTTGGGTTCTTTTCCAGAAATATTGCACTCTAAATATCACAATTTATCTTTATAGCTCTCTTCTCAAAATTTATCCATGAACACATTCGTTGCAACCATACTGCTTATTTTCTTCCATGAGTGGTTGTCATGTATTCATCTTCTATTGTTAACAAGGCTATGATCATTTGTTGCTTACTCATGTAGATTATTTTTCCACTGAACATATTGAACACATATCCATTGATCGACCTTTATCAATCCAGATCTCCATCCTAGTCGGTGTCGAAAAATATATGTACATTTAATTCACTGTCACCTCCAGGTTTTCCTTTGTACCAAATAACATAATATTTTTGCCACACAAATACCTGAATACTCTCTTGACAATTGTCTAGTGATCATTTCCAAGTGTCAACATGTGTCTTCTCAACACTCCCATTGCATGGGAAATGTTTGGTCAAGTGCAGACCATCAAATACATTAGACTACCAACAACACTTGCATATGGGACACATGATATATCCTTTATTTATTCCTATGTCTTTGGAAATTGTTCAACAATTTGTCTTGCTCCCATAGGAATTGGCACCTTTATAGGTTTGTAATCCTGCATATTGAAATGTTTCAAAATTGTTTCAATTTATTTATGTTGGTTCAACCAGAGATTATTAGTTGTTCGGTCTGTCTTGATCTCCATTCCTAGAATGAAGTTCGATGCACCGAGATCCTTCATGTAGAACTTGGAGGATAGATGATTCTTCACCTCCTTTATTGCATCCATGTTGTTTTCGATCAACAACATGTCATCGACATACAAAGCTACATATATGAAACACCTGTTAGAAAAATAGGATTGCAGATCAATAAAAAAATAAATGCGGAAATAAAACACATAAGATACACAATACAATAGAGATAGAGATATACGTGGTTCACCCAGTGTGGGCTACGTCCACCAGAGAAATTTCCAAGTCCTTCCTTTATTATTATCAATCAAATGAAGGGATACAACCTACAACACATTCATTGTAACTTCCTCTTATTTCTCTCATAGTCTCCTATCTCAGAATACAATATTCTCAATGATACATAGCCGCAATACATTTTCCTCATAAAATAGGGTTTCCATCTAGGGAAAAAAAACCCTAACATAAATTCTACCGTCAAATCTGTGACCTTATAATGAACAGTTCAGATTTACTATGAAATTACAATATAAAGTTACAAGGGAATTTTTCCTTCAGGGGCTTTTCCCCTGAACCCCTATCGAGGCCCGCTTGCCACCAGGCCCTGCAGGAGGGGCAAGCCCCCCCCCGCATGGAGGGGTGTACAATATTCATGTGGTATAAAAACGACTGAAAACAAAGACCTATGAAACATGAAGATAATCAGGCTCCACAACCAACAATCTACCACTTGGATACTGACCACACCAACTCCACTGTTGTTGTACCTGCTGGACTATACTCCACCTTGGACCTGGAAAATTTCTCATTTTCACCTTCATGCTTGAAGACCAACTGAAACTGAGAAGGAACTCAATTTCTCCTTGGTTACTCCCTTTGTTAACATGTCTGTGAGAGTATGGCTAGTGTGTATCTTTTCCAACTTCAAATGTCCATCTTCCAAGATAGATCGTATGAAATGGTACCTAAGTTGTATATGATTAGTCTTAAAATGGAAGGATGAGTTCTTTGCAAGATGAATGGCACTCTCGTTGTCACAATACAACCTGCTATTCTCCTGCTTTTTTCCCAATTCCTCCATAAACCTATGTAACCAAATCATTTCTTTACTAGCATATATAGCAGAAACATACTTTGCTTCTATTGTTGAAACTCCAACAACCTTTTGCAGTTTCAAAGTCAAACTTATTTTTGTTCAACCTGCGATAAAAACATACCCTGCAATACTCATCCTGCTCTCTTTATCACCTACCATATTTGAATCAACATATCCCTGTAGAAAAGTGTTTGAACCTCCAAAACATAATGCATGAGTAGCAGTAGCTTTCAAATACCTGAGAATCCACTTTACTACCTCCCAATGTTCTTTACCTGGATTGTTCATATACCTACTCACAACTCCCATTGCAAGTGAAACATCTGGTCTTATGCAGACCATCACATACATCAAGCTGCCAATTGTTGATGAATAAGAGACCTTGAACATGTATTCTATCTCCTCATGTGTCTTGGGACACATTTCTTTGATTAATTTGAAATGGTTGGCCAAAGGTGTACTAACTGGTTTTTCATTCTGCATTCTAAACCTCTCAACACCTTCTCTATGTACTCACCCTGAGACAATGTCAAATTGTGATTTTTCCTATCTCTTGTTATTCTCATACCAAGGATTTTCTTTGCAGCACCCAAATACTTCATCGCAAATGAATTATCTAATTTCTTCTTGAGGACATTTATATCATGTATATTAGACCCTACAACAAGTATGTCATCTACATACAATAGAAAGATAATATAGCTTCCATTTTATAGCTTTTTAAAATAAAAACAATGATCAGAATGACATCTACTATAACAATGTTCTATCATAAACCTACCAAACTTTAAATACCATTTCCTTGGGGCTTGATTTATGCCATACAAGCTCTTCTTCAACCTGCATACCAAATTTTCCTTCCCTTTGACCTCATACCCCTATGGTTGTTGCATATAAATCTCTTCCTCCAAATCCCCATGGAGAAAATATGTTTTTACATCTAACTGTTCAAGATGTAAATCTTTTGCTGCCACAAGACTAAAGATAGTCCTAATTGAAGTCATTTTAACAACAGGAGAAAATATTTCATCAAAATATATATCTTTCTTATGTGCAAACCCATTTACAACAAGTATATCCTTGTACCACTTTTTGCCTCCATATTCTTCCTTCAACTTGCAAACTCATTCATTTTGCAATGTTCTTTTTCCTTCAGGAAATTGAACCAAGTCCCAAGTCTGGCTATTTACCAGGGAATCCATTTCCTCTTTCATGCATTTCTCCCACTTATTTTTAGTGTCTACCTGCATTGCCTCCTCATAACATTCTGGTTCACCAGAATCAATCAACAATAAATAATACAATGAAGAAGAGTATCATTCAGGGGGTATACTTAACCTGGTAGTTATTATAACAACACTTGCAGGAGTTTGAGGTACATGTTTCTCTTGTTGTTGTACATTTTTATTTTCTTGTACCTTTGGAATTTATTTTTCAATGATCTCATCAAGCACTGTGTGTTCTGGTTTTTCTTTTTCCTGTTTCTTTCCATGCAACTGCTATTTGTACATGAACTTCTCATTGAATATGACATCTCTACTCCTAATGATTTTTTTATTTTCATAATCCCATAAGCGATAACCAAAATCATCAACACCATATCCAATAAAGGTACACTTCTTGGATTTTTCCTCAAGCATTGTTCTATTTTCTTTATCAATATGGACAAATGCTTCACAACCGAAAGTATTCAAAAAACAATAGTTTACCTTTTTACCTGTCCATGCCTCCTCTGGAATTATACCATCAAAAGAACTTGAAGTTCCTCTATTTATTAAGTAAATAACAATATCTACAACATCTTCCCAGAACTGTAAGGGCAACCCTGCATGCAATCTTCCTTCCACGCTCCATGATTTTCCTATTCATCCTCTATGACACACCATTTTCTTGTGGTGTTCCTGGAAATGTCTTCTCTCTATGAATCCCATGGTATGAACAATAATCATCAAAATACTTGCTACAATATTCACCTCCGTTGTCTTATCTGAGACACTTCAACCTTTTTATTGTCTCATTCTCAACCAAAGCTTTCCATTTCTTAAAAGTATCAAAAAAATCATATTTTTGTCGAATGCAATAAACCTAAGTTTTTCTAGTTGCATCATCTATAAAATTAACATAATAACAAGAGCCACCAGGAGATGATACATGATTTAGTCCACATACATCTGTATGCACAAGCTCTAACCTTTCACTCTTCATTTATTTTCCAACTTTGAGAAATCTGACTCTCTTGTGTTTTCTATAACACAATGCTCACAGAAATCCAAATCAATTTGTTTAAGATATAGAAACAAATTTATTTTGTGAAGTATCTTCATCCCCTTCTCACTCATGTGTCCAAGTCTATGATTCCATAGTGTTGTATCCACTCCTGTAGAAGCTAAAGAGATAGAAGAATCAATATTACCAGTACATAAATACAATGTACCTACCTTCTCTCATTTTGCTATGACGAGTGATCCTTTGGTGAACTTCCATTCCTTCTCTGTAAATATAGATATACAACCTTCACTTTCCAACTGCCCTATTGAAATTAGATTTTTCCTTAGATCTGGAACATGTCTTACCTCTTTCAACAAACATTTGTTTACATTCCTTTTCTTTATTTCTACCTTTCCCATTCCAACAATTTTGGATGGTGCATCATCACCCAAATGAACCTGTCCAAAATCACCTTGAACATAATCTAGAAAATGTTTCCTATAGGGTGTGACATGAAATGAATCCCCTAAATCTACTACCCAAGACTCAGAAATATTATCTACATAAAGAATCAAAGCATCTTGTAACACATCACTTGTTACATTTTCTTCCTTATTTTTCTCTTGTTGTCCATCTCTTTGTTTCTTTGGAGCTCTGCAGTCTTTCTTCAGATGTCCTTTCCTCTCACAATTCCAACACTCTATATTTCCTAGTCTATATTTGTATCTTACCTTCCTAGAATTCATGCGGTTCCCTGAACCCTTTCCTCTATCCTTTTGTATTCCCGTATTCTCCTTGTTTAACGCATTACATGATGTCTCACCTGTGCTTTTTAGCTACATTTCCTCACTAAGGATGACACTAACAACATCATCAAATTTTAAAGTGTTTGAACTAGAGATAGAGTTACTTACAACCATTACCAAGTCGTTCCAGCTTTCTAGCAATAAGCACAATATTAAAAGATCCCTGACCTCATCATCAAAGTCCACTTTTACAGAACTTGATTGATTAGTAACCGTATTAAATTCATTTAAATGATCTGCAACAGACCCACCTTATGACATCTTCATATTAAATAATCTCTTCATTAAAAATACCTTATTGGACACCAAGGGTTTTTTATACAGTTTAGCCAATTTTTCCATCAGCTCCTTCGTTGTATTTTCTTTCAAAATATTGAAAGCCATCGACGTTGCCAGGCTCAGTCGTATCGTTCCTAGTGCCTTTCTGTCAAGAACCTCCCATTCTTCATCCTTCATGGTCATCGGCTTCTTTGTTATTCCACCCAATGGTAGGAATAGATCCTTCTGATATAAATAATCTTCCATATGCATCTTCCATAACTGGTAATTTTTCCTATTAAATTTCTCAACCCTAAACTTTCCATCTACCACCATTGCTCCCACTCGAACCAGGAACCGTCTTTTCCTGCAAGTTACATTTCGCTCTGATACCAGTTGTTAGAAAAATAGGATCATGGAGAAATAAAAAGACAAATGCGGAAATAAAACACAGAAGATATACAATACAATAGAGACACAGATATACGTGGTTCACCCAGTGTGGGCTACGTCCACCAGAGAAATTGTCAA
>ML776595.1:281097-336131 GCA_009831015.1 Picea engelmannii | reverse complement strand
CCCCCCCCCCCCCCCCCTTCAAAAAATTTGTGTCCTCAACTAATCCAAAAAGGATCTAGATGAGGCTAAGAACAACTCAGAACTCACAAAGGCAACTTAGAACGCTCATAATGGATCCAACAGATAGAGAAAGGGAAAAAAATCAAATTTCCAAAAACTCAGTGGAAATGGAATGATCGTGAAGATCACATTGCAATATTTCTAACAATGCAAACGGCTCGTCAAACAAAGTTACATATTGAAAGATATTCGTGGTCAAAGTTGCGATCAAACAGGGCAATTCAACTGGGGCCACATCATCATCTGTACTGTTGACATCATCATGAGGTTAGCAGCTCACATGGTAGAATGATGTCAGCATGCCATGTGGTAGCACCAGAGTCTGCCATGTGTCACCCACCAATAGGATTTTCAGGGCTCCATGTGGATTAGTAGAAAAGTGCCACGTGGCACCCCTAGGTGACGCCATGTGGCACCACCTAGAAGGAGGCATGTGTCCTATATGGGATTGACATGGAGGTGAAATCAATGAACAAGTGGGCCAATTAGGGGATGCCATGTGTCCCAATTAGCGGGTTCCATGTGGCACCCCCGAAATGCCCAAGGAGGTCCCGTGACCAAAAAATAAAAAATATATATATGATAGGACCCCGCCAAATCTTGTGGAGGTCCTACCATATCTGGCTACAACTGCCACATCTAGAAGCTGCCAACCAAGTATAACAGGGGTTACAACCATAGAGCCAAAATGGGAGGCTCGCGGGACCTCCTCCACATACAGTGCTCTAACTTTAACGCCTTTAACCAATCCGCCTAACAGTTCCGTTGGAACATCCATCCGCCCAATTACCATTTAAACCGAGTTTTCTCCATCTAGAGGGGGCATGGACCGTATGACAGTGGGAACGGTTTCTAATGGAGGACTGTCATTATTGCAAGTTGCAGAGGGCACAAAAATCAAGACAAAATTCTTCTTGGATCTAGGAGTGCCAGAGTCGGATCGAGGCGTGGAGATAGTCATTTTTGGGTAATTTGATGCCACAAAATCAGTGGTGTTGTATGTTTTCTGATCTGAGCCATTATTTCTAAATCTTGATTTCAGAATGAGGTATACTTATGTATTTGCCAAAAAAAAATTCTAAGTAAATTAAAGAGCCTACCCATTTGAGAGTAGGACCCGAAGAGGTAGTCCACCAGGGACTAACTTTGATATCAAGTTTTTGTGTTCAAATATGATGCTTATGTCTCTTCATTTTTTATTTTTCCCTTCTTTAATGGTTCACTTTAATTTATGCTCATTTATTGCAATTCTTTATAAGTCACGATGAAAAGATCCCAGATCATGTTGGTATCAGAGTAGTCGTCTTTGACATGAATTGTTGAGTGTGAATGATTACTAGGGCCAAACATAAGCAGGGTGAAGGAACTCTTAATACTTTCAATCCTGAAGTTGGTTGTGCATCCAGAAGGAAGAAAATGGTAGAAGAGGAAAAGCGTGATGAACAGGAGAAAAACTTTCACATGGTCTTTTATCGCATGTCAGAAATCGTCAAACAAATGTATGGAGATTACTAGAAGAGGATGAAGAAGAAAGGGAAGAAAAAGGAATCACATGCAGATGATGATGCTTAGGTAAACTAAGGGGTTGGAGGAGATCCTCCTGAGCCTTCGTCTTCACCTTCGATTTCTAGTTCTTCTTCCTCTGAGCATTCTCATCATTCTCATGATTCTAGCCATAAAACCTCTTTTAAGAATCCATTATTAAAGCTTGATGTAAAATTTTCTTTACCTATGTTTAATGAAGATGTTAATCCTGAAAAGATAGATAATTGGATCCGACAGGTTGAAGTGTATTGTCGTGTCCAACATATTGATGAAGAGGAGGTTAAAGTGAAATTGGCTTCTTTTCGATTGGAAGGAACCACTCTCGTATGGTGGGAGAGAAAGCTTCATGACAGAAGTAAGTGTGGTAATCTTCTTTCCTCATGATTGAAATTTAAATCAACGATAAGGAAGCAATTTTATCCATTAGGGTATTTACATAAATCAATGATGGAATGGAAAAATTTAAGGCAAAGTAAAGGTCAAATTGTACAAAGTTTCACAGAAGAATTTAGGAAGAAAGCTCTTTCATTGAACATTCCTTTGGATTCTTATGAAACTTTAATGAAGTATATTGTCACACTTCAAAGTTATATTCATCATACTTTACTCGTGTTTAACCCTACTAGTCTTGATGAAGTTTGTGTGCAAGTCACTCACCTTGAGAACAGGGCGAAACATGTTCAAGAATATCCCACAAAGAAACCTTCCAATTTCCCACAAATTTTTTTTAAGAAGTTTAAAAGGAAGGACAAGAAGATCGCTACAGTAACGAGAGAAGGTGGAAAACCATCTTGCACTCATTGCAAGAAGAGCGGTCATGATGAAGAACATTGTTGGAAACTGCATCCAAAAAGAAAACTGGAGCAATTCGGTGGAAAGGGGAAGACAAAGATCATTGCTACAGTGCAACAAGATCTTGGTTTTGATTCAGGATATGAAAAAAAGATCACAACGGTTGGAGTACAAGGTAAAGATTCTCTTCATGCTAGTTCAAGTTCCAATGATGAATCCCATGTTTATGAACAAAAGAGGAATGCGTTATTTCATATCAGAGTTATATCTAAACATACTAAGATAGATACATTATTTGATCCGGGTTCCCAAGTAAACTTAATATCTGAAGTACTTGTCAAGAAGATGGGTCTTGAAAGGAAAACACATCTGAATCCTTATCCTCTTGGTTGGGTATGTGATAAAGAAAAACTTAATGTCACCAAACAATGTAGGATCATATTTGCTATTGATTCAAAATTGATTGATGAAGTAGATTTGGATGTTTTACCACTTAATATATGTGGCATAGTGTTGGGAAGTCCTTATCTTTATGATAGAAAATAAGTCTTCTTTCGTCATGAGAACAAATACCACCTTACTAAAGGGGGAGTGGAATATATTATTGGGTGAATACAACAATTGTTAGTGCAGGGAAAATAAAAAGAATCATAAACACTAATAAGAGATATGTACTCATGTTCGTTAGAGAGAAAGATGTCAGGACATCCGATGCTTTCCAAGGGTTTGATCCATCTCATAAAAAGGAATTAATTGATATTGTTTCTAAGTATGGTGATATTTTTCAGGAACCATATGGATTACCTCCTAAGAGGGAAATCCAACATGAGATACATCTTCAGGAGGATTCTCCTCTTCCTAATGTACGCATGTACATGATGTCAGTTGTGGAGATGAAAGAGATCAAGAATCAGGTACAAGGATTATTGGATCAAGGGGTCATCAGGCCCGGTTCAACTCCTTGTGGTTATCCGATTTTGATGGTGCCAAAGAAGGATGGAACATGGCGAATGTATGTCGATTATCGAGCTTTAAATAAAATCACAGTGAAAATTTGATACCCTCTTCCTCGCATAGATGATTTACTTGATCAATTGAAGAATGTTGTTCATTTCACTAAGTTGGATTTGCGCAGTGGATATCATCAAATCAGAGTCGCAGAATAGTATGCATGGAAAACTGCCTTTAAAACCAAACATGGATTGTTTGAGTGGTTAGTTATGTCATTAGGGATTTTTAATGCTCCGACAACTTTCATGCGTGTGATGAATGATGTATTCAGGCCTTTCCTAGATGACTTTGTGATTTTATATTTAGATGACATTCTTTTTTTTAGCAAGAATTAGGATGAGCATGTGAGGCATGTAAATAAAGTATTGGATACTTTGCAGAGGGAAAAGATATATGTAAAATTGTGTAAATGTGAATTTGGCAAGACTGCACTTGTGTACTTAGGTCATATTGTAGGAGGAGGACAATTGAAAATTGATCCTTCCAAAATTGATGTAATTGTAAAATGGCCTGAGCCAAAAAGTTTAACCGAAGTCCGAAGCTTCTTAGGTGTAGTCCAGTATTGGAGGAGATTCATTCCCAACTCCTCCTTTATAGAAGTTCCTTTGCATGCCTTAACCAGTGTGAAGAACACTTTTCAGTGGGAAGGAAAGCAACAAAACGTTTTCAAAATTTTGAAGGAGAAGATCAGTACCACACCAGTATTAGCATTGTCGAATCTTCAACAACCTTTTGAGATCGAGACAGATGCTAGTGGGCACGCCATGGGTGCAGTATTGATGCAATAATGTAAGCCTATCTGTTACCACTCTGAAACTTTTAACCAAGTTGTTGTTAATTATTCTACGTATGATAAAGAGTTGTATGCATTAGTCCAGAGCGTAAAGAAATGGAAACACTACTTGTTGGAGAAGGAAACAATCATACATACAGATCACCAACCCTTACAATATCTTCAAGCACAAACAAAATTGAAACAATCTCGACACTACAGGTGGATGGGTTTTCTACAAAAATTTCACTTGGTAATCAAGAACAAAAATGATACAAGTAACAAGGTAGCTTATATGATTTCTAGACCTCCTATTGATACTTCTATTTTTTTGAAGAATTCTTCTTTATCTCGTGATATCTATGTAGAACAATATGTCACCGATGAAGATTTTAAAGAAGTATATGCGAACCTAACCCTTGGTTCACATGCAGAGAACTATTGTATGCAGGTAAAATTACTCTACCATCTTGGAAAGCTATGTATTCCTACAAGTGAACAAGTCCATGTAATATGAGAAGCTCACACTTCTCTTGTATTTGGGAATTTTGGGGTAGGGAAAAAATATGTCTCATTTGCAAAGGTTTTTTAACTGGCCTCAAATGAAAGAAATTGTAACTAAATATGTAAAGGGGTGTGTGATTTTCTTTACTTGTAAGCCCACTAATAGAAAAATGGGGTTGTACTCACCACTTCCTGTTCCATCCCATCCATGGGAAAGTGTCTCCATGGATTTTGTAGGGGGTTTACCAATGACAAAAGGGGGTCATGATTATTTGTATTTTGCAGTGGATAGGTTCAACAAGATGTGTATCTTGGTGCCATGTAAAAAGTAGATCATTATTGAGAAGACTATTAATCTCTTCTTTCAACATGTTTGGGTTCACTTTGGATTACCCACATCCATCATCTCAGATTGAGATACTCAATTCCTTGGGGACTTTTGGACTATATTGTGGAAAATGATGGACACCAAATTGAAGAGGAGCACTTCTTTCCATCCACAAACCAACAGACAGACAGAGGTGGTAAACTAAATCGTGGTACTTTTTCTTCGAGGCTACTGCAGCAAGCATCCCAAGTTATGGGATGAATAGATACCCTATGTACAACATGTGTACAACCGAGCTTTACATTCATCCACTCAGAGTTCACCTTTTGAGACATGTTTTGAGTACCTACCAAAGGTTCCTTTGGACTTGATGTACAATAAATATGACGATGTGAATGAAGAAAGAACAGAGGACAGAGCTCGCAAGTTCATCTAGGGGATCCAACAGATACACCAAGCAATCAGGAAACAGTTGGAGAAAAGTCAAGCACAGTATAAATCTCGACATGACAAGCACAGGGTTGATCATCAATTCCAGGTTAGATACCAGGTATGGCTTCACATAAACAAGGAGAGATTGAAGGGTGAAAGCAAGAAGCTCAAGCCCATTCGTTATGGACCCTTCACTATCTTGGAGAAAAGTGGTACCAATGCTTTTCGTCTGGATATTCCACCTTACATGCAGATTTACTCAGTTGTGAACGTTCAGAACTTGAAACTTTTTTAGCCTCCCATGATCATGGATCAAGATGAGTAAGTTTCAATATCGCCAGTTGACGAGTTTGCACCTGAGTACTTGGATGAGTTACAGGAAGATATCATCCTGGACAAGAGGACAAGGAATTCACGTGGGGGTGATGTTGATTATCTTTGAGTAGGCTTAAAAGGCACACATCTGAGCAAGGCAAAGTGTATCGAGAAGGACAAAGTGAGGGAACTCTTCCCTCACTTACCTATTGATTGATGAAAGATTTTGGTGGTCCAAAAAGCTCTCAGTGGGAAGGCATGATCCAAAAAGGATCTAGAGAAGGCTAAGCACAAATCATAACTCACAAAGGCAACTCAGAATGCTCAGAATGGCTCTAGCAGACAGAGAAAGGGAAAAAATTCAAAGTTCCCAAAACTCAATGGAAATGGAATGATCGTGAAGAGTGTGTCATAATATTTCTAATGACGCAAACGGATCGTCAAATGGAGTTATGGATTGAAATATATTTACGGTCAAAGTTGCGGTTAAACAAGGCAAGTCAACAGGGGCCACATCATCATCTGTACTACTGACGTCAACATGACATAAGAATATGACATGGAAGAATGACATCATCATGATGGCTGCTAATTTCAGCATGCCATGTGGAAGAACCAGAGGCTTCCATGTGTCACCCACCAATAGGCTTTTCAGGGCTCCATGTGGACCAGTAGAAAAGTGCCACGTGGCACCCCAAGTGATGTCGCGTGGCACCACCCAAAAGGTGCCACATGTCCTAAACATGATTGAAATGGAGGTGATATCAGCGACCAGGTGGGCCAATCAACAAATTCCACATGGCCCAATCAGCAGGTGCCACATGGCACCCCCGAAACGCCCATGGAGGGCCCGTGACTGAAAAATAAAAAATATATATATGACAGGACTTCGCCAAATATGGCGAAGGTCTCGCCATATCTGGCTACAACTGCCACATCTAGAATTTTTCAACCAAGTATAGTAGGGGTTACAACCATAGATCCAAAATTGGAGGCCCGCGGGTTTGACCCCGGGACCTCCCCCACATACAACGCTCTAACTTTAGTGCCTTTAACCAATCCGCGTAAGAGTTCTGTTGGAACATCCATCCGCCTAGTTACCATTTAAGCTGAGTTTTCTCCAACCAGAGGGGGGGTGTGACCGTACAAATGCGGGCATGTTTAACGAGGCAGGACTATCATTATTGCAAGTTGCAAAGGGAACAAAAACCGAGACAAAATTCTTCTTGGGCCTGGGAGTGCCAGAGTCGAATCGAGGCATGGAGACAGTCATTTTTGGGTAATTTGATGCCACGAATTTAGTGGTGTTGTCTATTTTCTGATCTAAGCATTATTTTGGCAGCTTGATTTCAGAATGAGGTATACTTATGTATTTGCAAATTTTTTTGTTGAGTTAATGAAAGAGCTTGCCCATTTGAGAGTAGGACCTGGAGACATAGTATAGAAGGGACGAACTCTGTTATCAACTTTTTGTGTTCATATCTAATGCTTATGTCTCTTCATTTTCGAGTTTTCCCTTCTTTAATGGTGCACTTTAATTTATGCTCATTTAATGAAATTATTTATAAGTCACGATGAAAAGATCATGGATCATCAACACTTGACAACAAAAGGTGTGTATTCATGAAGGACTCATCTTCCCATGTTGCCTCTTCCACTGGTAGGTTCTTCCATTTGACAAGGTACTCAGTAATTGCTCGATTTTGCAGTGCTATCTGAGGAAAATTTCATGAAAATATCTTGAAAATTAAGGGCCATTGTTCCCAATCATTGTAACCATTAGACCCCTAATACAACATCATCACCACCCATTTGGATGGAAAGGAAATTTAACTTAGAGGTATCCAAGGGAAACCCTCTAAAGTGATAAGCTCTGATACCAAATTTTATGATCCAACGCCTTAAAAATGATAAAAAGTCAATGAATTACAGTCCACTTCGAGGGGGAAACCTCCTTTTACAATATATCCCATTCATAATACAATACGAAATGTGATAAGATGATCCTAAGACTAGGTATCCTTGGTATATATAGGAGACAAAGGGTACAATTATAATGAAAGGGTGTGACGAAGGATTTTAGAGCCTAGATACAAATATAACACAAGAAATATAATAATTCAATAAGGGGTCGTATACATAACATGGGATTTGTATGGGTATTTTTCTAGGGCCTAACATTCTCACAAACATAAACACCTTATACAAAATGATTTTAAGATGGATTAAGTCCATTCAAGGAAATGGACACCAACTCCTTATCCTCCACTTATGTTCCTATGATAGCTAATTAATCTCTCCACTTTGTTATCATGGACAATTAGCTCGCCATTGTATCTAGGTTACTCATGAAAACAGTTGAAATCTTGTTTCATAAGAGCATATATCTAGAGACACAAGAACTTTGATATAAACCAACTAAAGCCTCATACATCAACTTATTAGTCATCTTGTTTGCAATGTGTGAGGGATAAAGTGATAATTCATAGAATCAAGAATGATTCTATTTTCCTTGGTCTCCTTTTTAACATGAGTGGTCATCCATGTAAGATCAATATGTGTAGATATCTATTTCTCATCATGCTCCCAAAAATTAGGCTCCTCCAAAACCATTAGTAGCCTAAACTTGCAAGGTATGAAATTGGAAGCACCGTCCAACTTGTCACACTCTCTAAGACCAAGAGTAGTCTTCTTGCAAATCTAAAGCACACAAAAAAACAATATAAAAAAAAAAAGAAAAAGTAGAACAACCCTTCTAGGGATCAAGTGCTTCTCCCAAGTGCACTAGCGTTTCACAATCAATCAACTTGTAATAGTTCAATCACCTCTAATTGAAATATCTAACTCTCTTCGCCAAGAAAGCAATCCCAGTCAAAATAGCTATGATACCATGTGGAAATTTCGAGAATTTGACATGAGGGCATTTTAAATGTCTAATAATTAGGTCAACACATCCAATATTTTTTATGTGGGTCTTGACTAATAATAAATGATGATGGTGTGATGGCATAAGAGTGAAATTGTCTCTTAGTTGTATGAAATTTGAACAAAAATCTTAGTGATTAATCATATGCACCAAAATGTCTTCTTTATAGGTTATTGAATGCCTATCAAATGTAGGAACATATAAAATTTAGTGATGATGTGGAAGTGCTATAAATAATTCCATGTGTTACAATTGTAAGGGTGTAGAGGGGATGATACATATGCACATGATGAAAGGTACAACAATTATGCATTTTAGAATGGTCATATTAGTGTTTTTATGATAAACATTTTAAGTCACTTCCATTCCAAGATAGACATCCTTGCCAATAAGTGGATTTGGTTGTGTTCTTGTTGTTTAAAAGATGTGATGGTTCCTTCTATGCATGTTCAAGGGACCTATGTTCTTAAGATTACTAGGTTTATTCATCCTTATACTTTTAGACATTTAAGAAATGAAGTAATGGAACATAAGCAAAGGGAAATGAAATTTTTGAATAGCAACCAATGAGGATGAAGAGGAGTTTCTAAGGAGTATAGAAACACATTTGAATGCGATAGAATGTTTCTTGTAAATTATATGAGAGCATTATTTTTTAGGCTTGTTGTGAGGTCAAAAGGTACTTTCCAAGAGTTTATACAAAGAAGATTCCCACCTTCAAATATTATAAGTCAACCTTGTGTTGAATACGATAAGTCAAGAAGTCCACTGTGGAAACCACAACACATTGGCATCCCATTTCCCTAAGGTCACTGTTATGAACATAAATATACATATACCATATGTACTATCTGCCAAGTTTGTACAACATTCTAGCTCTGATACCAAATGAGACGAACAAAGTTCGCTCACACAAGAATAATCCAAAATATCTGGAATATAGTAATCAAATCCATATGGACAAATACATATGTAATAAGAATGAATAATAAGATAAGATAGATATTACAATTGAGAATGAAGGCTCGTTTATATACCCATGCAGGGGTGCCCTTTACCAATATTCATGTCCTTTGAGACATGACCTTTCATTAATAATAATTATTATTTATTAATTATTATGTTATGAATATCTATGGTATATGTATATTTATGTTCATAACAGTCACTTCTGAATAAGTGAAGCAACTCTTTGACTCATGGGTAAAATAGTGTAAGAAATCATTGATTACACCACCAATGGTAAGTATGTCCTATTTTTAAATGATATCTCATTCTTTTCAATTTATAGTGCAAGAAAACTCATAATGTGCACTTTTTACTATTAATATATATGTATAGTCTAGTATCTATATTCCAAAATGAAGGGGGGAAGCCCCTATTTCATTAAATTTGGATTAATTACACAAAATCCAAACTAAAAAACTGTGAATTTTGATTATGAAAGTGTCAATATCAACCTTTCTAAAGTGCAAAATTGAGTTCTAAAAGTGGCAATATTAGATTCTAAAAGTGTGAATTTTGAAAATTTTCGAAGAAAGAAAGTGCGATTTTTTGATCCAAAACTACAATTTTCGATTCCAGAAGTGCAATTTTCTATTCCAAAACTATTGTTTTCAATTCCAAAAGTGAAATTTTCAATTCTAAAAATGTGAATTTTGAAATACAAAAGTGCTAATTTCGATTTCAAATGTGTGAATTTAATTCCAAAAGTGTCAACATTTAAATTCTAATTGCTACTGTGTCTTTAGATTTCAATATTTTGAATTTTTTCTTAATGTATATATAATATCTAAATATGAGATAATGTACAATTGTCAACATATTATTTTTGTATACGCATGCATAATATCACTATGACATCCATTGTTATATATATGAAGATTAAACAAATGTAATAAATAAAAACAAGTGAAACAACTATCATTGTATTCTAGAGTTGTACTTTTTAATAAATATTAAGGCAACACCACTCAAACAAGTGTTGCATGGCAACGTAGTCCCTGCCAGTTTGGGATTGGAGTAAATGCGACCGAGTATAGACACGTGGCTAGCAAGTTGAAATACATTTGGTTTGCATGCAGAACATAGTATTCCCGAATTAGTTCTTCCTGGAATATATAAAAAAATATCAACATTTAAAAGGTTCTTGGACACAAAAAATTTAGCATTCCCATATTAGTTTTCTTTGCATACGTTTTACATACGTTCATGGAGAGAAACAAAAAAAAATAGTAGTAACGTCTGTTACATAGGTTCGTGGAAAAAAACACAAATAAATTTGCATTCCCGAATTAGTTATCTTTAATAAATATTAAGGCAACACCACTCAAACAAGTGTTGCATGGCAACGTAGTCCCTGCCAGTTTGGGATGGGAGTAAATGTGACCGAGTACAGACACGTGACTAGCAAGTCGAAATACATTTGGTTTGCATGCAGAACATAGTATTCCCGAATTAGTTCTTCCTGGAATATATAAAAAAATATTGGCATTTAAACGGTTCTTGGACACAAAAAATTTAGCATTCCCATATTAGTTTTCTTTTCATACGTTTTACATACGTTCGTGGAGAGAAACACAAAAAAATAGTAGTAACGTCTGTTACATAGGTTCATGGAAAAAAACACAAAGAAATTTGCATCCTTGAATTAGTTATCTTTAAAAGAAGGGCTCCTGGACACAAAAGAAATTAATTTTTTTCAAATTATAGGTTCCTGGACAACATAAATTATACATACCAAATATGTAATTTTATAAAGTAGATATTTAGTTTTATACATACGAAATATGTACTTTTATAAAGTATGGGGATGAGATTTTATAGAGCATGCACGGAGCCCTCATTCCATACTTAGGCAGTTTTTGGATCTCCGGTTCTCGGGCTGGTGGGCTTTGATGTTCCGTGCCCTACAAATAGCACCCACAGTTCCGCGATATACAAATTGACAAGTAGAGTTGCAGAGTATAGAAATTTATTAGAAAACAATAATGTATGTTACATATCTTTGGAAATTACATGAACATTTAAAAGCATACAATAGAATAGTAATAATGTCTGTTACATAGGTTCGTGGAGAAAAACACAAAAAAATTAGCATTCCTGAATTAGTTTGCTTTAAAACAAAGGTTTTTCTTGGACGCAAAAAAAATAGCATTGCCGAATTAGTTTTCTTTACATACGTTTTACATACGCTCGTGGAGAGAAACACAAAAAAATAATAGTAACATCTGTTACATAGTTTCGTGGAAAAAAACACAAAGAAATTAGCATTCCTGAATTAGTTATCTTTAAAACAAGGGATCCTGGACACAAAAGAAATTGAAATTTATCAAATTTTAGAAAGTAGATATTTAGTTTTATACATACAAAATATGTACTTTTATAAATTATGGGGATGAGATTTTATAGAGCATGCACAGAGTCCTCATTCCATACTTAGCAAGTTTTTGGATCGCGGGTTCTCGGCCTGGCGGGCTCAAAATTGGGCCTCTGTTGTTCCATGCCCTACAAATAGCACGGAGAGTTCCACAATATACAAATTGACAAGCGGACTTGCGGACTATAGAAACTTATAAAAAAAAAATAATGTCTGGTACATATCTCTGGAAATTACATCAACATTTAAAAGCATACAATAGAATAGTAATAACGTCTGTTACATAGGTTCGTGGAGAAAAACACAAAAAAAATAGCATTCCCAAACTAGTTTGCTTTAAAACAAAGGGTTCTGGACAGAATAAAAATTAAAATTTATCAAAGTATAGGATCCTGGACACCCAAAATGTTAGCATACAATAGAATAGTAACAACGTCATGCAAGATAAAAAAATTTAGCATACAATAGGACACAAAAAATGTAGCAGGCCTCCATACTTAGTCAGTGTTTGGAACGCAGCTTCTCGGGCTAGTGGGCTCAAAATTGGGCCTTTGTTGTTCCGTGGCCTACAAATAGCACCAAGAGTTCCGCGATATACAAATTGACAAGCGGACTTGCGGACTATAGAAATTTATCAAAAATAAATAATGTTTGTTAAATATCTTTGGAAATTACATCAACATTTAAAAGCATAGAATATAATAGTAATAACGTCTGTTATGGCCAAAAAGTTAGCATACAATAGAATAGTAACAACGTCGTGCAAGACAAAAAATTAAGCATACAATAGGACACAAAAAATGTAGCAAACCTCCAGACTTAGCCACTTTTTGGATCGCGGGTTCTCGGGCTGGCGGGCTCAAAATTGGGCCTTTGTTGTTCTGTGGCCTACAAATAGCACCGAGAGTTCCACGATATACAAATTGACAAGCAGACTTGCGGACTATAGAAATTTATCAAAAATAAATAATGTATGTTACATAATAACGTTTGTTACATAGGTTCGTGGAGAAAAAGACAAAAAAAATAACATTTCTGAATTAGTTTGTTTGAAAGCAAAGGCTTTTGGACATAAGAAAAATCTAAATTTATCAAAGTATAGGTTCCTAGACACCCAAAAAGTTAGCATACAATAGAATAGTAACAACTTCGTGCAAGACAAAAAAATTAGCATATATTAGGACACAAGAAATGTAGCAGACCCGAATTGGTTTTCTTTGGAAGAAATGAGAAAGGTTCCTGGAAAACCAAAATTTAGTATACGATAAAGGCATTCCCGAATCAGTTTTCTTTGGAATTTATCAAAAATTAATAATGTGTGTTACATATTTCTGGAAATTTAAATGCGTTTGTCATATAGACTGGGATTGGGGCTCCCGCGAACCATAAAAATAAATAAGTACAAGAATTAGGACTGTCGAAAGAAGAAGTGCACGATGGGAGAGAGGAAGAACTGAAAAGAAGAAATTGGAAGTTATGAGTCTTTGGTTACAGTTTTCTATTTAAAGAGGTCATAAGTGGATTGATAAAGAAAACAAGATGACAATATAGACTTAAACTGGATTGATAAAGAAAACAAGGTGCCGATATAGAATTACTGTGAACCTGATATGTTTTTGTTGTTGTTGTCGATGGTCAGTGGAGCCATTTCGATCAGTTGTTGCCCTTCCTGGACGAGGCTTTCCATTCTTTGTTGGAACCATTATTCGTTGTATCTTTTCATGGGGGGCATGTTGATTTCATCCCAGATTTCTATGTCGTAAAGGTCATTTTCTAATTTCCTTAGATCCATTGAAATACTATGCAGACTTTGTTCAATTTCTTCATTGTGTGCCGCATACTCCAGTACCCAGTGCTTGTGCTCATCTAGATGATGTTTAGCTATGCCGTAAAAATTTTTGAAAGACAACCCCTTTAAAATATCAACTTGTTTCTGGAAGGATTCTTTGGTGATTGAGAAGGATTTGAGAATTAATTTTGGGTCTTGAACCTCGTTGGTACTTCCGTCTAATTCCATTTGGATCAGACTTGTGAAGAAATCTTCCTTTTCTGATATGACTTGTTTACATGATTTGACAATGAACTCGAGGTTGTTAAATTTCTTTTTCCATCATGCTTTTACTTTTTTGGTCTGCTTTGGGGAGGGGAGTTTCTCTTGTCTTCTTTTCAGTTCCGATGTGTTGATGGCATAGTTGGCAAAATGGGTTGGCACCTGTTCACATAAATGCTGGTCATTTTTTAAATTCGCCTCCAAATGTTCCAGGAAACCATTTCCCTCTTTCTTAAGGAAACTAAATTTTGTGATGTTTCCCAGGCTTCAGTAACTAGCTGCATTCTTTTGTTTATGTTATTCTCTACAAGGGCTCTAGAGCATGCAAGGAGGGTAGAGGATACTTTCATCTTAGCTGCAGTGGTAGAAGGCACGCTTTTTTCCAAAGGAATGGAAAATTCTGGAGTTGCAATGAAAGCCTGCTCAAATTCGTCGAGGCAGTCTTTCAGATTGGCATTTTATGTCTCAATTCCTCCAATGGAATCAAGAAGAATTTCATCGGTTACTTGGTGAAATGAGGAGATTTGGGGCGACCGCATTTTCCTAAAGTCAATCTATGTGAGATATTTTCCTTTCATGTTTGTTACATATCTCTTTTCAATCACCATAATTTTAGATTGGTTGTCAAAAACAATGCTTTGGAATACGAAGGATTCATCTTCGTAAAAAATTTTGGTCTCAAATATTTCCACCATGGATGACCCAATTTCGTGCATGTGCTCAGTTTCAATTTCAAGTTGCAGTTGTTCACTTTCAATTTCAGGTTCCTCTGCATGCCCTTCATTGTTTTTTCTCTTCTTCGTCATTGGAAGTTTGTGAGAACTATCAATTTTTATGCAAGGATGGTTCTTATCTCCTCCTTCGTTCGAAGATTTATGGGTTGCTTTCTTACTAGGGTGGGCCATCGAAGTGATACTCCATGATTTCGTTCTCTTGGGAGTGTTGGCGGGGGACTGGGTACTTTTATCGCCAGATACTTTTCCATGTTGTCTGTACAATTCAGTCACGCTTTGCAATGTCTCTGCGTTGCAATTGGCAGAATCAAGATTGTTGTCCACACTGTACATGTCTTGGGTTAGGTGTCTATGGATAAAAGAGTTGTTAAATCCAACTACTAGTAAATGTTCTTGAAATATCCCATTAGGGTCGAACCCTTTTAGCCTTTCAGCATAAGTTACGTTCAATTTCTTGAAATGGGTGGCAAAATCGTCAATCTTGTTGATGTTTCTGCACACGAAGTCTCTGACTTTCCAGGGCAGAGGAATGAACTAGTTTTTTTTCTTGTCATGGAAAAAATGCAACCATTCATTATATTGCCTTGCTATTTCTGCAACAAACATCTTGTTCATTATGTGGCATGGAAGGAAATCAAGATTTTCCTTAGAGCCAAAGATCATGAGGACACTGTGATTTTCCTTTTGTTCAAGTGTGCCCTTCCTATTCAAAAACTTGGTTGCCTGGAAAGACATATGTGGAGCATCCTTGCCTAACAATAAATCTTTGAAAACTGAGACAAAGCCATTAAAAACTTCATAAAAACAATGGGAGGCCTTGTGCCTCCACAGGGCCTCATACCATAATGTTACTGGGTTGAATCCAAAGTTTATTTTATTGGAAAGATAAAGTTTTGGAAACCGGAAGCAATGCACTATTGCAAAAATCAAGTAGGATGACATATAAAATTTATTCGATTCTTTGAATCGTGACAACTGGGAACAGATATCAATGGAAATTAGCTTCCCCCAATCGAAAATGTATTGTTCCTTGACTGTGAAATACAAAATATAAATAATTATATGGGAAATGCTTGTCGTGGATGCCTGTCCCGTTATTCTTGTAAACAACCAAGCAATTTCTCGGAAAGGATTTCTAAAGGAACTTACCTGCAACCTTGTGATATCTTTAGGAACTGTTGTTGGGTCTTCGAGGAAGTCGGCTAAGATGTCCAACTCGTTACCATGTTTTTCTAGAAATTGATTGTAGTCTTGTCCTCTGAATGTCAATGTTGGCTTCGACAATTTTAACATCTCGCAGAAGGCCTGAGGTGACAAAGAAATAGGATAATGGTCACGCAGTGGAATAATTATTTGGCCTAGAATATATCTTTCGGTGCACCAAGATACCACCTCCTTACAGTCAAAAACCTCAGGGATGCAGCCTGCATGAGCGATTCTAGATGTCCAAATCACTTCGTTCTGGGCGGAATGGGATGAATAGTAAAAGTATGCCCTGGAGCACTGGAAGTTCTGGTCCTGATGTCCGAAGATATTTACTGTGTCTCCACAAAACTGTTGCCGACCTACTGCCATAAGTCTACAAGAATGTTTGTTTTCTCCAGACGATGAATGAAATGAAAAGTTGGAAGGGATAATATAATCCTGCGCAAATCTTGGTCCAATGCGTGTGAATGGGAGATGTCCTCGATATTTTCGTTCATTAATGACAATTTCAACGGTTGTTGCATGATGCGTTGTTAACATTAAACACTAGTAATCACATACATGGAAATGTGAACATGGCAGATATTGCAATGAGTGATTAAGCATTGTAGATTTCTTGAGCGGGCCAACACGACAATGCGTGTTCAAGATGAACAATCAGAAGGGACAAAATAACTCTCTGCACATCTTGGTTTAATGCGTAATAATGGGAGATCTCCTCAAGCGTTTCGCGCATTAATGAAAATGTTGACGGTTCATGCATGGTTAGTTGTTAGCATGAAAGGTTTATAATTGAGTAGTAAGAAAGTATGGAGGTTGTGCGCACGGGAAAAATAAACAAGGTACAATCATTGAAGGTGAGGGCGCGAGGGCCAAATTGTATGTCTCAGAACTTTTTGAGTGCAACACGTTTAACAACGAAGAGGGTATGGTAGGACAGTCCATATGGCAATTTGTATATGAATAGTAAGTGCATAACTAATGTATATAAGGAAGGAGGGGAAGTTAGTGTGGATGGAAGGAAGTGAGAGATACTTTGAAACATTTGTGAGTCGTGGCAGAGTGAATCTTTCGAGTTCGACAAGTCTGCGCTGGAATTGTAGATCACGAAAGTTTTGAGTGCAAGATGTACATGACGCAACAAGAAGCAGAGTTTGAAACCACCAAGCTGACAATTGTGGCCATAAAATTGGCTGAGTATGGAAAGCAACAATAGTCGATTGGATTTGTCATGTGATTATATAGATGGAGACAAAGATATGTCAACCCGCCAATGCTGGAACCCGCGACCATAGAAAGGAGGCTAAGTATATAACCACAAAGTGATAATACAAGGAAAGAAGAAAAGGGAAAAAGTGTTGGCATGTTTTACAGGCAGCGTATGATTGTCATTGATGGAAAGTATAGCAACGATGATGGCTTAAGTACAACAACAATGATTAGCAGTGCAATGATAATCGGGGAAGAGAAAATAGTGATCGTTGGATCAACAATTCAGAATTCCTGATAGCTGTCAGATCTCAATGTAGACAAAAGGAGCGTGCAGATATGGAGGATAGATCTTGGGCGTCAGATCCGAGCGCAGGGTCCGACCACCATTGGATCCAGGAGAGCCTGCACATTCTTTAAAGTGCTAGGAGAAGCGGTCTTACAAAATCCCGAAAGTAGGAGGACCGTCCATCTTCGGGAAGGACACGTGGACACAGATCGTCAGTTCGCTGACTAGAGAGTCAAAGGAACGGGGTTCCCTAACCTCTCGAAATCGTGATATGTGAATTCACGACTTAATATGAGCCATCAGATCAAGGTTTGATCTAGACCGCGTTAGATCCAAGCACGGGATCCAACCATCGTTGGATCAAGGAGAACCTGCACGTTCTTTAAAGTGCAAGGAGTAGCGGGATCACAAAATCACGAAAGAAGGAGGACCGTCCATCATCAGGCAGAACACGTGGGGAAAGATCGTTAGTTCGCTGACTGGAGAGTCAAAGGAACGGGGTTCCCTAACCTCTCGAAATTGTGATATGTGAATTCACGACTTAATCTGAGCCGTCAGATCAAGGTTTGATCTGGACTATTGATCTCAGTCCATTTCGGAGTTTCGCGGATCGAGAGTTGGAAATGTCAAAGCATAATAACCACAAGAATCCTGAAATCGCGATATGCAGAATCACGACTTAATCTGAGCCGTCAGATCAAGGTTTGATCTGGACCGTTGATCCCATTCCATTTCAGAGTTTCGTAGATCGAGAGTTGGAGATGTCAAAGAATAATAACCACAAGAATCCTGAAATCGCGATATGCAAAATCGCGACTTAATCTGAGCCGTCAGATCAAGGTTTGATCTGGACCGTTGATCCCAGTCCATTTCGGATTTTCGTGGATCGAGAGTTGGAGATGTCAAAGAATATTAACCACAGGAATCGCGATATGCAAAATCGCAACTTAATCGCAGTCGTCAAATCAAGATGTGATCTGGACCGTTGAACCGACTCCATTTCGGAGTTTCGCGGATCGGGACTTTGAAGTGACAAGAACATTGAACATCAAGGATGTTGAAATCGCGATATGAAAAATCGTGACTTGATTTGAGCCGTCAGATCAAGGTGTGATCTGGACCGTTGATCCGACTCCATTTCGGAGTTTCGTGGATCGGGACTTTGAAGTGACAAGAACACTGAACATCAAGAATGTAAAAATTGCGAAATGAAAAATCACGAAATGATCTGAGCCGTCAGATCAAGTGTTGATCGGGACCGTTGATCCCACGCCATTTCGGGGTTTTGGGGATCGTGACTTGGAGAGTCGAGATGCCTCATCTCCATATTCACGAAATGCGAAATCGCGAAAGCGCCTTATGCATAAGGTTGTGGTCACAGCCCTTGGTCACATCAGCGAGAGATGGAGGAAAGAGCTAGAGCAACCAAGCTCCTTTTCGGGGATCGCATCTGGGAATGACGAGACACATGGTCACACAAATGTCGAATTGCTGAATGTCGAAATACCGAAATGAATACAAGATCCCTTGGAATCAATCCAACGGTTCAGGTGAATTTGAACAAGATCGGAGGGCTACTGTAACACGACATAGTGTAACTACCAGAAACCACTGATGGCTTCTGCCAGAGGACTCGAAGACACTTCAGGATGACTGACAGAGGAGGTGAAGAGTCTCTGGGAATCTTCAAGAGGGATGAAGATGTTCGTGGAGCTTATTGACAACTGGATGAGCATTGAGGCCTGTAACTGGAACAGAGAAGGTGAGATCGACTGTCATAGAGAAGACGTAGAGTCTCAAACTGCCAGAGATGCTGAGGAATCTCAATATAACATACAGTGATGCTGAACGAGTGGGAAACGACCAGAGAAGCTGAAGAGTCATGATGATGATCAGACAGAGAACTCAAGTTGTGGAGGAATTTGGCGCGTAGTGAGCATGTAGAGGCATTGCGAATATTGCATGCACAAAGACAACAGAGACTATAAGAATGCAAAACAGAGAAGAGATGGGGGTTGTTGTCATGGGGAAGGATTCAAGTGTGAGCAAGGAGGCAGAGTGCAAGTGCAGAAATGCACAGTATAGGAAGGTTGCATCAAAGGGATATGGTGCAGAGAGTATAAAAGGAAGAATAACAGAAAGTGGAAGGGGTGTGCAGAAGACACTGATGCAGACAGAGAAGAGTAGTGTAACAGAACAACGACAAGGCTGATAAGCCATTGAATAACTTTATATCACGGTAATAAGTTCTAGTAACAAGAAATTTATAATTCAGGGTGGTTGGGAGGTGCTAGGGAGGACTGGTGTCCTCAAAGGTTCAAGTGGGTGCTTGAACACATGGAGTTGGTGTTTCCTTCTAGTTGGTGCTAGAGAAACCAGGGAGTTGGTGCTTCCTTCTAGTTGGTGCTAGAGAAACCAGGGGGTTGGTGCTTCCTTCTAGTGGGTGCTAGAGAAAATAGAGAGTTGGTGTTCTCAGCAAGTTGCAGCTTGCAAAAACAGAGGTTGTAGCCTCACAATGAGTTGGTGCTCATATGTATGATAATGTAAAGAATGTAGGTAATACTTATCATATAAAGAAAAAGAGGTTTTTACCCTGTGTAGGTTTCCTCGGGAATTATCTGCCTCTGTCTTCTCATATATGTGACTGATGTTGAATGTGCCTTTGCTTATTTCCCATTATTTTGATCATCATTGAGTGCCCTGTAAAGATTTTAAAAGAAGCATAATTTTTTAAGCACGGTAACATCTGATTCACCCCCCCCCTCTCAGTTGTCCAACAAAAAGGACCAAGGAGTCTGCGGTGAAATTGTAAATCACCAAAATTTTGAGTGCAATATGTATATCATGGAAAAAGAAGCAACAAATTTCGAATGTTCCAACCCAAAACAGTGACTAAGAAATGGAGATTTTGTGAACCCGTGAACAAGAGAATCCAAAAAAGGGTCACAAGGTCTCCCCAGAAGACGTGAGGCCCCGACGGTCAAATTGTATCGTTCGGAACATTTGAATGCATAATCTGTAACACATAAGAGGGGACAATGTCAGAAACCGGTAGTGAATTTCTATATTGCATAGGGCTGGATGCGAACTGTTTCGTATCGGTTTGTGCAGTTGTCACTAGAAAGAGTCACTAGTAAGAGCACAACCAACGTATATTAGGAAGGACAAGAAGTTAGTTGGGATGGAAGACAACCAGATATACTTGAAACATTTGTGAACCGTGGTAGAGTGAATCTTGTGAATTCGAGGAATCCACGGTAGAATTGTAGATCACAGAAGTTTTGAGTGCAATATGTACATCACAGAACAAGAAGCAGAGTTCAAAACCGCCAACCCGACAACCGCGACCGTAAAATTGGCTAAGTATGGAAACCAACAGTGGTCAGTCATATTCTTCGTGTGATTATATAGATGGAGATAAAGATATGTCAACCCACGAACGCTGGAACCCACGATGATAGAAAGACGACTAAGTATATAACCAGAGAGGCATAATACACGGGAAAAAGAAAAGGGAAAAAGGACTAAGGAGTCCACGGTGGAATTGTAGATCACGAAAATTTTGAGTAGAAGATGTGAACTCGGTAGTCAATTTGTATTTTGGATCACGGGTTCTCGGGTTGGCGGGCTCAAAATTGGGCGTATGATGTTTTGTGCCCTACAAATAGCACCCACAATTCTGCGAAATACAAATTGACAAGCGGAGTTGCGGACTGTAGAAATTTATCAGAAAATAATAATGTTTGTTACATATCTCTGGAAATTACGTGAACATTTAAAAGCATACAATAGAATAGTAATAACATCTGTTACATAGGTTCGTGGAGAAAAACACAAAACAAATAGCATTCCTGAATTAGTTTTCTTTAAAACAAAGGCTTTTCTTGGACACAAAAAATTTAGCATTGCCGAATTAGTTTTCTTTACATACGTTCGTGGAGAGAAACAAAAAAAAATAATAGTAACGTATGTTACATAGGTTCGTGGAAAAAAACACAAAGAAATTAGAATTCCCGAATTAGGTAGAATTGTAGATCACTAAAGTTTTGAGTGCAAGATGTACATCACAGAACAAGAAGCAGAGTTCAAAACCGCCAACTGGCAACCACGGCCGTAAAATTGGATAAGTATGGAAAGAAACAATGGTCGGTCGGCTTCGTCCTGTGATTGTATAGATGGAGATAAAGATATGTCAACCCGCCAACGCTAGAACCTGCGATGATAGAAAGGCGAATAAGTATATAACCAAAGAGACATAATACACGGGAAGAAGAAAAGGGAAAAAGGACTAAGGAGTCCGCGGTGGAATTGTAGATCACGAAAATTTTGAGTAGAAGATGTGAACCCGGTAGTCAATTTGTATATTACGAAGGGTCAGATGCCAACTATTTCCTAATATTGTGTTCAATTGTCACTAGTAAGAGCACAACCCATCTATATTAGGAACGAGAGGAAGTTAGTCAATATGGAAGGCAGCAATAGATACTTTGAAACATTTGTGAAGCTTGGTAGAACGAAGCTTGGTGCCAACCTGAAACAGTATCCAAGAGTTGGACATTTCATGGACACGGCAACAGGAGGATGCAAAACAGGTTGAAAAAGTCTCTGCAGAAGACACGAGGCCCCGAGGTTTCAATTGTATCGCTCTGAACATTTGAATGCATAATCTGTAACACAGAAGAGCAGACGATGTCGGAATCTGGTAGTCAATTTGTATATTGCGGAGGGTGTGATGCCAACTGTTTTGTACCTCTCTGTCTAGTTGTCACCACTAAGAGATAATTTAGTATTGAGAATAATTTTTTATATATTGTTAGATACTTGACAGGGATTGCCATCTGTAAACAATGGAAATATCCACCTCGCCATCCCTGGACTCTGTGTGTCAATTTGTATATCGCGGAACTGGGAGCGTTGTTTGGAGGACACAGAACAATAGAAATACAATGTTTAGTCAGCCAGTCTGCATGTCCACTTGTCAATTTTTATATCGTGTAATTATGGATGTTATTTGCAGGGCACGGAACAATGGAGGCCCAATTTTGAGCCCGCCCGCCCGAGAACCCGCGATCCAATATGTGGCTAGGTATGGAATGCGCAATACGTACATGCTATATAAAATATCATGTTCATACTTTATAGTCCCATAATAAGCGGGAAGAAAAAAAGGGAAAAAGGACGAAGGAGTCCACAGTGGAATTGTAGATCACGAAAATTTTGAGTGGAAGATGTATATCATGGAACAAAAAGCAACAAACTTCAATTGTGCCAACTCGGCAACCGCGGGCATAAAATTCACTAAGTATGAAAAGGAATAGCGGGTGGTCCAATTCGCCATGCGAGGATATAGATGGAGATGAAGATATGTCAACACGCCAACATTGGAACCCGTGATCATAGAAACATGACTAAGTATATAACTAGAAAGTGATAATACAGGGGAACAAGACAAGGGAAAAAGGACTAAGTATCTCGCAGAAGAACATCTAGGGTTTGATTATTAATGCAATTTTTTTCAAACCCATGCCAAGTTCTCACCAGTTAAGGCACAAAATGCAGATCAAGGAACTATGTTTCATACCATTGTGTCCAGTTGTCACCAGTAAGAGCATTGTTGATGTATATCAGGAAGGACATGAAGTTGTTGGGGATGGAAAGAAGCAACAGATACTTTGAACGAAGTTAATGTATACGAGGAACCCACGGTGGAATTGTAGATCATGGATGTTTTGAGTGCAAGATGTATATAAAGGAACGATAAACAGTCGGGTTCATAAGCGTTGACCCCGCAGCGGCCACCATAAAATTGGCTAAGTATGCAAAGGAACAGCGGTCGGCCGGATCCGTCATATGAGGATATAGATGGAGATGAAGACATTTCATCCCGCCAACTCTGGAACCGAATACCATAGAAAAGCGACTAAGTATATATCCAGAAAGCGATAACGAGCGAGAAGAAGAAAAGGCCAGTTCAAATGTGCCAACCCGGCAACCATGACCATAAAATTGCCTAGGTGTGCAAAGGAACAACGGTCAATCGGATTCGTCATGTGAAGATACAAATGGAAATGAAGATATTCCAGCCCACGAACCCTACAAGAACCCATCATACAAAGATGGCTAAGTATAAAACCAGAAATCCATAATGAACGGGAGAAGGAAAAAGGGAAAAGGAATAAGTATCTGACAGTCGAAAAACCTTTTTCCCGTTTATTAATGGTATTATTTTCGAACCCCTGTTGGGTTCTCACTAGTAAAAGTATAAATTGCAGATCATTGAAGTTCTTTGGCTGCAAGATGTATATTACAGAACAGGGGACATAGGTGTTGGGTAGCCCGAACCTGGGGCCTGGTGGCCAGACAACAGGCTAAGTATTGGTCAAGAGAAAGGCTTGATATCTATTTCAATAGTATTCATACTAATATGTATTAATGGATAAAGTTTTCATATTTATCTGAATAGTATTCATACTAATATATATTAATGGATTGTTTTTGTTTCAAATGAAAATGATCTCCCAATTTGTAGGATGCTCTTCGATTCGCAAATTTCATTGAAACCACAAACATTTTGACTGTAAGATGTACATAGTGCAACAAGAAACATGAATTTGCATTGTGGTTTCAATGAGATAAAATCCTTATCATCTATTCATATTGTATTTCTTGCAATGACATGAGCAAACGCCGACTCTCCATAAACATCAATATCTAAATTAAATTAAATGTAATCAAAAATTGGTGTGATTTAAGTAATTAAGACAGCTTCAACCGTTCCTTTATTAATGCCAAGATTTTTGAACGCTTGGTGAGTTATCGGTAGTTAAATCATAAATTGTAGAGAATGGAAGCTCTTTGGCTGCAAGATGTATATGATGGAACAGGGAACATAGTTCTTTAATACCGCAAACACAAACATAATTGCTTAAGCTTTGCAGAAGAGGAAGTTTTTGTATTTATTCCAATAGTACTGATATTAGTATATATGCACATATATTATCAAATATAAGAATTTGCCTTGTTGTAACTCATTAATTCATTCTATTTATGGGACCCAAAGAATGGAAACAGGACGACTCCTCCAATTTATTTCTTTAAATACAGGACCAACGCCACATAAGTATGGCTTATGAAAAATTATTCTTAAATGTAAAATGTAAGCAACAAACAGAGCAGGCTTTATTTAAATTGAATTAGTGGGCAGCAGAAAGAAAAGCTTGTCGTCCATGTTTAACGACACAGGGGAAGAGGGCACAAAATAAAATTAAAACAAATACCAGTGATTGGAAAATACTATTAAAAAATAAAGCAGAATTATTCTATATCCAAATAAGATGGGTTTCAAAATATAGTTGAGGATATTTGCCACAACGATTGCAATTTGGCTTGTCGCCGATCAATAAAAAATATGTACATTGATGAAGCTTCTTGATAGTTTTCTTGACATTCAAACCCTTTATTCGTAAAAAACGAGTTCAATATCAATTTCAGGTTTTCTACTTAATCGGTGCTACCAACTACATCTATCCTAGTTTTTTGAACACCTTGTCTCTTCCGGATATGGCCTTCTTGCAATCGTTGATTATTCAACATCCCATTATTTGTCAAGTAGTAATTTTCCTCTGTCGTCGAAAACTTGGGGTTCAAGGTGCTTTCCTTACAATGTTCCTGACCCTTGACATTCGAGACAACTTAGAAATGTGATTTAGGCCAATTTCAAAGTGGAGGGAGTCGTTTTATGTCACCATATCTATGGAAGGGGAAAAAAATTCAAGTGTGTTGTGACTGGTATTCTCCCTGTATTCGATCATTTGTTTGGTTGAAAAGCCTGCCTGAAGATTTGTATGTTGAACTTCTTTGATTTATTACAGTAAATTGGAAGAAACGTCCAACCCATCTAAAAAATGAAAATATGTTGAGGTACATAACGTCTATGGTCAACACAGATCTGGCAAGTGCATCAAATGTTGCAGAACGCATCACCACAAGTCTGCCAAGTGTATAAAATGTTGTAGATTGCATCAGAAACTTTTGTAGCGATAATATGTCATTTTATCCACCCATACAGTTTATGTTACCCGTCTCTGGTTGCATTTGCAAATGGAGTAATATTTCACGTCATTTACGAACATGACGGACCATTCTACAAGCCACTATAAATGCGTCGCCCCCGAGGAAGAAAAAATCTTGTGGAATCTGTAGAATTCGATACACTTTCCAAATCTGTGTTGTTGGAAGAAGCTATATACTTCAATGAAGAACTATTTTGCACGTGACCTGAAAACCCATTACAAATCCCAGCAAGAAAACAAAGAAGTTCAACAAACAAATCTCTAGGCAGCCTTTTCAACCAACCAAAGCATCGAACACAGGGAGAACACCAACCAGAACAAACTTGTTCTTTTTTTTTCCTCCTCTCTGACTTTCTCTTCTATAACAGAGTTTTTTTTTACTAAAATCTCATGTCACATAAAACCAATCTCTCTTCTTTCATATGGGCCTCAATCGCATCTCTAGGTTGTCTTACATGTCCATGACCAGGGACATTAGAACAAAGGCACCCTAAAGCGCAATTCTTTGATGATAGAGAGAAATGGAAATAAGTATTTAAAAGCAACGCTGGATGATCTTCCGTAGATTTTGTGTTAATTCATTTTAATGACAGATGTTCTCGATATTTTCTCTTATTAATGCCAATCTTTTTGAATATGTACGTTCAATAATGACTAATAACACATATTAAAATTCCCATATCTGGGCAGATTCTCAAATCTCACATCTAAGATATGCACAATATTAAAGAGGGACATGACGTGAAGGCCTCTGTGGGTGACACGTTTGTGGACTATGCTGAAGCTTTTAAGAAAACTAAAAGAGTGCAAATAGGAAAAAAAAGAAAAAAATTATTTTTGCAAATTCAAAATGGAGGCAAAAGAAATTACCAAATCCAATAATATTCGCCTGTCTATTCATTTTAATGGGAGATGTCCTCGATGTTTCCAGTTATTAAAGCCCGTTTTTTCGTACCTATCTGGTCGGTTCTGACTTTTGAAAGCATAATTATGGTCTATTGGGAAGGGTGGAAGGTAGCGGCGATGGAGGGGAGGGACAAATGGTTTTAAATTTTATGAACCCGGAAAATCGTCAACCCGCTAAACAAAGCCAGAAATGTAGTTTACAAGAGCAAAACAAAAGGAAGAGAACAACTATATCGCTCACACAACAAAACCTACTCTCATAACTATGAAACCATAGTAACACATAGTCCATGGAAAAAGCATCACCAACTATGAAATATAGTTTGAGGCTGACACAGTTCCAATCACGATTGCAAAAACCCAAATGTGAAAACTGCAACAACACGAATAGGCAAGCAAGAACAACAACAACATGAAAATAAGAAATCAGTGGAGATGCAAAAAACAAGAATGAACTAGTAAACCAACAATGTCGCTTAAACATATAAATTCAAAAAACAAAAAAAAATGTATTGTAACAAGCCTGTTAAGTAAGAATTCAACGCTACCAAGCCTATTAGGTGGACATTTAAGTCTATCAGAAATGCTCTCTAAACATGTAACAAAAAAATGCGATGTGGTAGATTTCTAACGTATCCCCAAAAAATTATTATATTTTTTTGTAACAATAGTTCGAACACAGGAGAATGTATTGGAAGGACAAACTTTGGATATGCCACCATATCAAACATTGCCATAAATTTACCTAGCATAAAATTCTAAACCAAACATTCAGATTAATGCTAGCATTAATCTACCTTCGACGAATGCATAACAAAATATATGATTCATAAAGACCATATACGATCAAATAATTTGATTATGCCAACATATATATAACATTGGGAATAGCGAAGCCAGCAATAAGACCTCCAATCCCTTGTCCAATCAGATCATGACAAATATGGTACTTTTTTTAATATAAAAATCGATGTTTTCAGTTCCCTAGTTCCAACAATAGATAATATGGAAATATTTTTGGTCAAAGGACAAACTAATATGAAGTCAACGATTTATCGATCACTATAGTCCCTCTATGCCTACGGCAGGGACTAATAAAGTCTCATCCATCAACATCACTCCCACTCTCAACATTATGATCCATTTTTTCTTGTTGTTCCTTAGTTGTTGCAAGGCCCTTCTTGTTTATTTTTATTTTCTCTCATGTTCATCCTACCCTTCGTGGCCATGCCCATATGATGCTATTAACATCAATGAACATATTTTCTTCCAAACTGGGAACCCATTGTTATTTTTTATTTAAACCTTTTTTATGCAATGCTTTGTTAATCTTTGATGTTTCAGTTGGATTCCACCATCGAACCTCTACTTTGTAAGACTCAATAGTAGCATTTGAATACTGGTAAAAACTTCCATTTTCCCTAGCCAATCATATCGCACAATCTTGATCTGTGATCGTACTATGAACATTTGTCTCTCTACAAAATCATCCTCTAGAAGGAATGGATCTCTAGGCTTGTTACATAAAATTTCAATGTAGCAATCCTCAATGGCGGGGACATTTTCTCTCAAGAATGCTTCCATAACTTCATGTGAGTAATTTATAGGAGCATTGTTTCTTATTTCTTGCACTATGGATGGCCATAAATTAGTTATTGTGTTCTTAATGATATGAAAGGGAGTGTCCAAAGCTTTATATATAGTCTCCCAATAAATTATCTTGGAATGTCAATATCGTTCCCCTCCCTCATCAATCCCTTTCTTCCATAATGAAATATATGTTTGTAATCTAGTTTTTATTTCATCCATATTAGAAGGTGTCCTTACCTTTATATTTAATAGTTGAGGTTGCCCCATTGGAAAGTTTGCACTACCATAAGGTTAAAAATGACACATATTAATAGGAGGTGACCACTTTTCATTTAGAAGTGAGGTTGTATATTTCATCATTGGCATGTCATCAATGATATGGAATTTGAACAATTGACATCCTTTGATACCAATGATCTTGGAGTTACCATCCAAAAGGTGTAGTTCCACAAAGCTCTTGAAGAAAAAAATTCATAAAATAAATATGGGACATAGGAATTGTGATTATCACATGTTCTCTAAGTGTCCATCATCTTTAGCAGTGAAAATATGCCTTTTCATATTAATTTATTTGATAACATCCTATAATTACCATGTATGTCTTCATGTGTGTGTCCCACATTGAAGAATCCAACTTCAACAATGTCAAACACCCCCCTTGATGTTAAAAGGGATAAAAATGCAAACACATGGAATTTTTTTTTATTGATTGCACAATTATCCATTTGTAGCAATAATATTGGTGGAAATTTTCTATTTTATCTACAAAAGTTTGTATTATCAATACTTATTGCATGTGCGTATATATCATCTTTCTTGTAGATCAAACATTTTTCATAAGACTCAAATTGTAAGAGAGATTCATTTAATGGGTGCTTCAATGATCCCCTTTTGTAAAACAAAACCCTATGTTCATCCACCATTGGTTCCTCAAGATCCTTTATACCTTTAGCCAATGAATTCATAGTGAAATTTGAACCCATCACCAAAAAGGAAAGGTTGAAGTGGCCAAATCCCCTAGTCATGTGTAATCATACTAGTCAAAGAAATGAGAAGATTCATAATATTTCTAATAGCCTTTGCCATTTTACCCAATCTCGGTGCAGAAGTCTTTGACTTATCCATATTGTCATGCACAATGCTCAAGTAAGTGCTTGGATTGTTCTCTAAAGATAATTTGTGGGCATAGTACATAAGGTGACAACTTGCAATATAGAGATTATGTGTTATCCGAATCACTCACAACCATTCTACTTTGGTTGGATCAATGGTTCCCCTAAGCTTGTCGATGATTGAAATACAATCATTACACCTTGCAAAGAAGTTGTTCTTCATGATTGCAACATCTAGAAACTAGTTTCTCATTACTTTGTTGAAATTGGATTGTGACATCAAAGAAAGACCAATCTGTTGGATGCCCCCATTAGACATATTGAGGAGCGAACCTGGGACATATTAGATGGAAATAATTTGAGAGGTGATATTGTTCCATCTTGACTTATTGAATGTGTTAGATGTGGAGCCTTATCTGGATTTTTCTCCATAATCTTATTAACACTAGCTACTATTGTGATATTATTCGATCTAGATTTTTACAATCCACTATTATCATTCATAGCATTCAAATCACCATTTATAAACATATCCTTATAATGGTAGAAATTTATTATTTTTATTCCATAGCATGTAAACCATGCATTTTGACAAAACATCTATTGTGTCAAACTTCATTGTAAGTGGAGTTTTTTTTATTTTCTTCTCCTTGTTTGGCAATAGGGGAATTTGATGCCATTGATGCCAGGGAATTTAATACAAAGTCTCCTTTTTAATTTTCATTCATGAGAGACATATTCTTATTACCCTCAACCATTAATTGAAATGAAATTTTAGAAATACAAAAAAAATTACAACAAAATGCATTGTCCATTTTTGCATAGAATGTACTTTCATAAAATATTTCTACAAATATTATGCTCAACTTCCTTTAATAAGATGCATTCCCAATTTGGTGTTTTACATGATTGCATGGCCTTATTGTCACAATTTTTATATCCACACAATATATATTACCCATTGGTAGATGCACCATGTTTAGAGGACATGCTTCGAAGACTTCCCAAAAGTTGACACTAGGCTCCTTTGCATTTATTTTTTTAATATGACATCTAAGGGGGGATCATTAAGGTAAATAAAGTAGTTTATAGGCCATCCTCAGAGAGAACCTTCTGATAAGAAACATTTGTCACAATGGTAATAGACTTTTTGGATTAAACTTTCCAAATTCCTTACCATCTAATGGTGCAAAGTGCACCACCTCTCTGTCCAGAACATCTGGAATTATTCCCTTGGTAATGTAATTTGGTTGTGAAGAACACTGATGTATTAGATTTACCTTTTCTCCCACAAACTTAATGTTGTGATTTTGGTTCATTTAGGTCATTGAACCTTCAAACTATTTAACGATTTCAACATCTAAGAATAAACCTATATTGAAACCTGCCATTTTTTTTATTGGCCAAGATACAAGGTTGCCAAGCTATAACTCTAACAAGAAAAAGTTATAGGGCAATGTCAATTCCTTCACCAATGCACCAAATATGAAATATGTCAAAATATTCCCTTCAATAGAATCATTTTCATATACATTTGTCACAAGACCTATGGCAATGCAATCAATATGATCCGAACATCTATGTAACAATTTGACTTTTGTAAGAAGAAAAGGAATCCTAGATTCATGTAGAATATTTTTATCTCCGCTATTAGAATCGACACCAGTTATCTTCTTCAACTTAGCATGTTGTAGAAAGCATTGAATGTGGTTAATAATCTTTGATGCATCGCATTAAATAAAAACACATTTTGCTTGTGACAATGTGGCATGCACTAAACACCTAAATATTATAAAAAGATAAAGAGAAGTGACTCCACACCTTGAAAATGAGAGAGAAGAATGAATGTGAAGCCTCTTCGAGGGGGAGGCATCCTTTTAATAGAACAAATGTACAAGATGAGATGCCTTCTAAAACTAGGTCTCCTTGGTATATACAAGAGACAAAGGGTACAATTACAAATAAAGGGTCTAGCCAACTAATAATGACAACATTAATATAACGATATCAATGTAATAATTCAATATCTAGGGATTAACAAGGGTCTAGCTAACCAATAAGGACATCACTAATATACCGATATATATGTAATAACTCAATATCTAGGGCTTAACATGCCCCTTGCCTTCAAACAAGTTGTTGTCAACACTTGATTAGTTGTGGATGTTTGTGCATGGAGAACTTGTCTTCCGATGTCACCTCTTCTGTTGGTAGGTGACCTATGAAAAAATCTAGTTTACTCTTATCTCATGCCCTTCTTTCCTAGATTTTCCCTTCCTCAACTTTCCATTGATGGTCCAAGGTGACTACTTCCAACCTTGAGATGATCCCATGTTTTAACCTGGCTTTTTTGAGTTGAATGAAACTCGATACTCCTTAAAGGGACCTTTGTGGGGATAGCTTGGTCCTCTTGTCATCAACTTTGGCGGCCTCCTCCTCCTCCTCCTCTTCTACTTTTCTTATCTATTGGACACTCAAGGAAATATTCACCCATTTACCTAACTTGGTTCTCTTATCATCAACTTTTTCCACCTCCTACCTAGTAGTGCTTGATCCCCTTATCTTGCCCTTCACCACCTCCTCCTCCTCCCAACCTTCCATGCCCTTCTACTTTTCTTGTCTATTGGACACTCAAGGCAACCTTAAAACCTTTACCATAACCCCTATTTGACCTTTTATTTGGTATTTTCTAGTCTACTGGACACTAAGGGAAAGCTTCATCCCTTTTCCAGAGCCCCTCTTTGGTCACCTCCCAAGTTGTTGGTTCTTCCTTGGGTCATCATCAAGAGTATGATGTGATGTTTTGTGTATGTCAAAATAATGGTATGGAACATTCTGACCTTAACACCTTCATATGGACGTGGGGTGAAAGAGAGAAAGAGACTTGTGTAATATTGTTATGCATGCCACGTATATTAAAACTGTAGTGGTTACCCACAAACAAACAAAATGTTTGATTGTACATTGAGTTTGATAATGATATTTGTATCATAAAGGATATTGATTGTGTGGAGTGGGTCATGTCCACGTCATCTCATCCCTTATCCCCATCTCATCACATATACCCAAGTGGGGAAAATAAGAGATAAGTCATTTTGAATTTTTCGCCTAGGAGGGGAGTCATAGCCTCACGGGGTCACCAATGCATGCGTCGGCCAACTAAAGTCTAAAGGCTATTCAATTTTAAAACGCGTGTAGCAAAAGGTTATGAGAGTGATGTCAGAGAATAAATATTCTAAGAAGAAGAAGTAATTTTAACGTCCACGAGGCTAACAATAGCCTATGGGACAGACAGCCTCACACATTGATTTCAACAATTTAGCCCTTTCCCTGTTCAACTTGATGATGAGCTCCCGTAATTTCTCCACTGTCCCTTCGTTGAGTAAGTCATTCCAAGAGCTAGTTGTAAATATTTATATAGTTATCCCTACTATCTTTGAAAGCTTCACACTCTAAAATGAAATTATTTTATGTTTCCACTTTTCTGGAGGTGCAGAACACACACATCCTTTCTTCCCAAGCTTCTTTTGGTCTTTTCTAGTGCCCAGTTTCACAACGGAGTTGATGGGAATTGGTTCTTAATTGGGAAATAAGAATTTTGGCTCTCCAAGATATATTGTCCCTGATGTACGCTTTTTGATGATGATTGTATGTGGGGTTAAACTCTTCAATATAATACTCTTTATAAAAGTTCGCTTGTGGAACCTATCAATAAAAAAAAACCTTTATCTCTTTATTATTTGTAGGGCACTTGTTCAAGTGGATATCCCATTTAATAAGCCATTTAATATTTTGTCCCATCCACATATTCTTCCTTTTGCACAATATGTCATTGAAGACGACCTTAGGCCACCGACTGTCTTCCATTTGCTCAATTGTTTTTAGATATCTTATTAGACGCACCATAGAAATTGCTTCAATAGGAGCAACCCCCATTTCACTCAGCATGATATCATAAGGGACTGAACTTTTAATTTTAAACTTGTTTGTGATCAAGCGTTTTTGAATCTTCTCAATTTGTTTCCACTGTAAGTTAGATGTGTTGTTGGCCCACACTTCAAGACCATATAGAACCATCGGGATCACTAAAATCCCAAAGAGAGTTTGCATAGTCTTCCAATCCCATAGCTCTGCTTCTCTGCATCTGTTTTGAAAAGCATAGAACACTTTCCAACCTCCCAAAGTTCTTTTCTTTCTGCAGCCTTCCCAACTTAGATTTTTGTTGAAGTCAATTCCTAGGTATTTGTAATATGCCACTTCTTCAAGGGTGTTGCCTTCAAAGTATAACTTATGTTTCTTATGTTTTCTTTTGCTAGAAAAAATTACCACTTTCGTCTTGCTAGTATTGACTTGCATTCCCACTGTACTGCAAAAGCGCTCAAGGGAAATTAAGTGTTCTTGCAACCCAAGAGCGGATTTAGCAATCAAAATAAGGTCATCTGCATACAAAAGAAGCCTTATCACAAAATCACCCAAAAGAGCACCATCACCCTCCTGTGAGTTTAACCACTCTTCAAGTTTGTCAATATATAATCCAAAGAGGGTAGGGGACAAAGGGCACCCTTGTTTGACCCCAATGTCACTCCTAAAACTTTCGGAGATACCAGTTGACATTGTGATTTTGACTTTAACCTCCTCATATAGCCTATGGACGGTTTCTCTAAGATGTATAGGAACCCCAAGTTCTTCCATTATATGCCAAAGCTTATCTCTAGGGACCGTGTCAAAAGATTTTTTGAAATCGACAAAGCAACAAAATGCTTCCTCTTTTTTCTCCCACACTTTTTCAATGATGTGCCTTAGAGTTATACCATGATCAATCATTGAGTGTTCAGGTTTGAAACCTGCTTCCCCTTTAGCACGCTTATCCCCTTTTTCCGCCCACTTTCTAATTCTATTTTTTAGCATACTTCCAAATAACTTCACAAACAAGGGGTTTATCATTATGGTCCTATAGTTGGAGGGATTGTTGACATCCCCACTCTTGAAAAGTGGTATTGCTAGGCTCATTGTCCAATCTGTAGGAAATTCCTGTTGAATGATGTTGTTGAAAATTTTCATAATGTGAGGTGCAAGATTTTTTGAACCCCACTTTAGATATTCTGCTTGAAGTTCAACTAAATCTTTTGTTTTTCCAACACCCAACTTTTTGATACCCACCTCAATTTCTTACACGGTGAAGAGCTTAGTAGTAGTGTTGACCAAAGGGGGGGATCCACCTTAGGATCTTTCTCAGAAATTTGCTTTGCATACTCGAACCATTTATAGGTTGTGATAATATTTTTAGTTTGTTTATTTCTCATTTGAAGCTCCTTCCAAAATAACTTGGGGTTATTTTTCCCCAAGAAGATTAGTTCCTCCCTCCTTGAGATCATGAAATCAGATTTAATCTTTCTTACAATTTGCTTGTAATATTTTAGGATTATTTCTTTATGGCTTGACTCTTTCAAAGTTTTCCTTGTTGTTTTGCATTCCTCATCAAACCAAGCATTAACCGGAAAACAATTTGTTTTAGATTTCCTGATTTTTGTTCTTTTGCATTATGTAAGTGCGCTTTGGATTAAATTTGTTAACTCGTGGCTATGAAGGCCCTGGGGTGGAATTTTCTCCTTGTTAAACAACCTCTTTAGTGCTATCTTGAAGGTGTTACAGTTTTTTTGAGTCAACAGAATTCTACCCTTTGAAGGAGGTTGCATGATGGGCTGATTTTTTGTCCCATGTTGTTGTTGTTCAACCCAAGTTAGACTTAAATAGATCGGTTTATGATCAGATTTCAACTCCCACAGTTGTTCACCAATCAAAAATTCCTTCATTTTCTCAAACAAGCCATGTGAGCAAATTGCATAGTCTACTACACTTGCTCCATTATAGGTTTTGCAGGTGAAATTGCCAGAATTCGCCCATCTAGCCACCCCATTACAAATGACTAAGTCAAATGCCCCACATAAAGTAAGAAGTTGTTTGCCAAAAAAGTTGGAAATTTTGTTGTCCTCTGAAACTCTTGTCCACTGATGATTTCTCTCTTCTGTAAGCCAAATCGGATTGCATTCTTCCTTACAACGAAGAATACTAGCTTGTTCACATGTTATCCTATCATTGAAGTCACCCACTATAAGGACTTCACTTAGTTGAGAGTATGCTGCAATATCATTTTTTAAGGCTGCAAAGGGGTCTTTGTGATCAATCCCCCTACTTTTGCAATCCCGATGATGTTACCATTTTCTAATATTTTTAACCAAATGTATTGTTTATTTAAGTCTTCTCTTTCTAACTGAATGAGATGACCTTTCTTTTTCTTCACTAAGACCATGATACCCCCATGCCCTTCACCATTCTCAGTTGCTTTGTTAGACACTGCCATCTTCACATACTCTTCAAACATAGGTGTCTTGCACCCTTTGTGCTCATGTGTTTCAAATAAACAAATTATGTCCCTATTTTTTGTGATGGGTCCTAGCCCAGGTCCCCGCCTCCAGGGATAACCTCTGCAATTCAAACAAACTAGACTTAAGGAAACCTGGGAATAGTTTGATTGCTATTTGTTTTGGTCTACAAGACTCAAAGTTGAGTCTTCACCCTTATTTGTCCCAACTGGCCTTGTTGCATATTTTCCTACTAGTGTAATTGTTGTCTCTTCTTGGCTACCAACTTGCTATCATGTTTTAGAACGAGAACCGAAAAAGGCAATAACAACTTTTCCTTTGAACAACCATGTCGTTTTTCCCTCATCCTTTGTTGCTCTAACCTTTAACAATTCTTCCTTTATTTCCTCTTGATGTCTAATAGTTAAATATTCATCTAGAAAAAAGTGAGAGCCCCTCAAGAGTTGCTTCTTGCCTAGGAGAATTTGCTTGTCACGTATGCTTAACATGATGACTTTTATGGGTCTATCTCTTTCTCCACTAGGCTTACCCACCCTCCATGCTTGGCAAATTCAGCCTTGCCAGAGCAACTTGTCCTTCAATAATTCACTTGTAAGATCGAGAGTACGTTCATTTTTTCCATACTCTCTCACACCTTTGATAATTATGTTTGTTTCCCTACCTTGTCTTTCCTTGTTTTCTCTACTTTTCATGTCGTCCCCATGGCTGGGTTTTTCTTTTTCCATATGAGCAGAATTGCTAATGACTTGTACCCAAGTTTTGGAATTTTTTGTACGATCTCTTTTCTCTTTATCTTTTGCTTTCACTCCATGGATGTATGCTTGTTCATTTGTTTTCCCTTCAACTTTGGGTGTTTTAGAGTTCATCACCTCTCTAATTTCCACTGCAGAATCTTCCCTGATTTTCCTACATTCCTTCAAGCCTTTCCATTCAGCCTTTGCTTCCAAAAGGGTTTCTTGCAACATGGTCACTCGCTCTGTTAAAACTTTATTGTTTTCTATTAAGTCCCGGTTTGCTACTATCAATAATTGGATTTGAAGGTCTCTCTCATGCCCTTTGACTTCCAAAACCTCCAGTCTCCTCTTGGCATTTAATAACTCTTGCACATACAGGCCAGATGACCATGTGAGAGGTGTAGATGTGGGATTGTACACCGCAAAATCATCGTTGTCTTTAGTTATGTTGTCGTTACACCTTTGCAAAGGGGGCTTGGTTGAAATTTTATTACGGGGGGGCCTTTTTTTCCTTGTCTGTTCCCATTTTAGACGAGCAGCTCTGTGTTTTAAAATGCCCTGAAAATGTTTGGCATTGATCCAAACCCACTTCCCTGATTTGCTTGCGGAGGCAATTTTCACTTGGCCTAAATGGTTTGTTTCACCCAAGACGGGTACCTCTTGCCCATTTTTTTATGAATGTTGAGTGTATTGTCATTGCCATGTAGGACAAAATAAAAAAAGAAACATAGAGTAGGGAACATGATAATACTTTCCTGTCCCACCTAATCCTCTTGCAGTTCATGTTCCTGTTATCAGACCCATCACTGTCCACTCTAATGTTGTAATGTTGTTCTTGTTCATGTTCTCGTGCAGAAAGCCCATTCTTGTTCCCATGTAATGCTTCCCTTGTTGCTTTCGATGGCCCTGAGTTGCTTCCTGTGTACTATTTCATGTGGTCCTGTGCTGCTTCATGTGGTCTCGTATTGCAGTGTGCATCGGATTTTGGGGCCCTTCAACCTACCTTCATTCAGAGACGCGCGACCTACCCGCAACCTGCTCCCCTGAAATCTATCAACTATTGTCGGTCAACAAAAGTGAATCGATCAACCTACTCAGAATCGATCAACAAAATTTAGCAGGCCCATCACTGTCCACTCTAATGTTGTAATGTTGTTCATGTTCTTGTTCTCGTGCAGAAAGCCTGTTCCTGTTCCCCTGTAACGCTTCTCGTGTTGCTTCCTGTGGCCCCAAGCTGCTTCCTATGTACTATTTCCTGTGGTCTCGTGTTGCTTCCTGTGGTCCCGTATTGCAGTGTGCACCAGATGTTGGGGCCCTTCAACATGCCCTCATTCAGAGATGCGCGACCTGCCCGCAACTTGCTCCCCTGAAATCTATCAACTATTGTTGGTCAACAAAAGTGAATCTATCAACTATTGCCCGCATTCCAACTAGCTTCCAAGTTCAAACCTCAACTGCACAAAACTACTCGACCCGCTAACCAATCTTCACTGTGTTACCAGAGATGTGATGGAAGTGGCATGTTTCCTCCAAAAGAAAACGGTTCAACTATCATGGTGTTGACATAGTTGATATGATTGGGAAGAACTTCCTAATTGGTTGTGGGGTTATGTTCGTTGTATTGGATTGGATTCATGTATTTGGATTAATAAAGTTAAAAAATATTTTATTATTTTTAATTTAAAAATTATTAATCTTATAAACTTAAGCATCGAATTCACTTTCTTCATAAGTAAATTTTTTAAACAGAAGGAACACTATTAAGTATAGAATTCACTTTCTTCAACTTCATGAGTGAAAAATGTTTTTTCCTTGTCATCAAATCCTATTGGTAAACAATCGAGGAAATTAATTTGGACAATTGTGTCTACATGGTCTAATAATGATGTAGTGCCCATTTTGATTTCTAGATATAGCATGGTCATTGTATGAATGTAAGTCATTTTTAAAAGAACAAAGCTACATCATCAACAAATCCAAAGCATAATAATTGGAATGCTAAATATAAATATTGTCACCTATGTCATTGTTGTAGTTCATGATTGAGCACAAGGGAAGAGCTCTTACCTTGATAATATGTTTAGATGGTTTTATTTGTTTAGATGGTTTTACTTGATTATATTTAGTTTCATGTATTTTTACTATTAAGGTGGGCATATGATTGTTTTTCAATATTCTCAACAAATTCTTTTAGTTGAGTTATAGATTAGTTGTTTTTAGTTACATTTTTGTTGTATAATTTGAGAAAAATACTTTACAGAGATAATACTGTTTCCAAAAAAAAATCACGCCATTTGGAGTGCTTTCTTTCATCCTGTCTCCACAACACACTATAAGATATTATAGAATAGTATTTTCAATGTTAAATATTTAACCAATAATCTGTTGAGTTTTGGTGTACCTCGGGAAGTGGTTCTCTTGTGGTTTGGAGCCTCTAACCACAAGAGGGAAATATTTGACCCATTGTGCCTTATACTTTATGTCTAATTTCACTTTGACATTTTCCTAAGTCAAAAGGGTGAAATTTGTCACTTGAGTGAAAAGTGACTATTAATTCACTTTGTGGGTGAATTGGGGACATAAAGTGAACTATGTAAACTTAACCCAAAGTGGTTTTTGAGTTGAGATTCTTTTTTAGAGATCTCAACCATGGATTAGATATGGCTTGGAGTGATACTAGCCATTGATCTTTTAGGTTTCCTTATGATTCCTTAAGAGGTGCGCATAGGGAAAAAGGAGGCTCATTCACTCTTTTGTTCACTTGGAGAGGAAGAGGAGAGAAATGGAGATGGGAATGGAAGCAAAGGAAGAGGGCAACAAGGGCACCTCATGTCATGGAGGGCTCTAGGAGGCTTGCTTGGAGGAGGGCGCACTATAGGAGGAGGGAGAACACCTAGCAGGGAGGTCTTTGACTTGTCAGATTGTTGATTTGAGTGTCTTGTTGGAGAGGTAGCACACAAGGGAATATTTGTGTGCAAGGGTTTCTTCTACAAGGCTTTGAGAAGCAAGGGCGCAAGTCTAGAGTGGGATTGAGAAACAAAGGAGAAGGGTGCACCATGCTTAGGCACATTCACCTTCTTGGACATGTATAGCAGCTTGAGAGGGGTTTCCTTTGTATCAGGTTCATTTGTTTCATGTACTTGTTGTATCTCATTCTTTAAACACCACTTATATATACTTCCATTCCAAATTGGTTTTCCCCGGGGGGTTTTATCCAGGGTCATGTTGACCAAAAGTACCTATGTTCATTTCATGCACGCTTAGAGTGTAGATCATATTACTTGTGTTGTTAAGATCTAGAGGAAGTGTTACTTGTTTTGAGTTATATTGCATGTGCTAACTTTGGGTTATGAAAACACTTGCAAGGGCACCTCAAAAGAACACTTAACCTACAAAAACTATGGGCAGAAATTTACTAACTTGTTTGTTGTCCTAAAATGACAAAGGACCGTTTTGAAGATTAAAACTTAGAGTTGAATTCTGGTCAAAGACAGACTAGATTTGGCAGCCTCATAGTACCTCAGTTTTCTTCATGGTATCGGAGCCTTGTTGGCAAAGTTTTTCTTATTTCTAGAGCATCTTGTGGGCAGATTCTGGATAGCTTGTTGGCAGAGTTAGTGGACAGCTTGTGAGCATATTTGTTGGACAGTTGGAGGACTATTTTGAAGACATGTTTGGATATCCTTACTTCCCCTTGTGTGTCAAGTGGTGAGGTTGAGTTCCTTTGCAGTTTTCGCATCAGTGTGAGCGCTAGTGTGAGCTTCAGTGTTGAGTTTTAGTGGACAGCCATGTTGGTGTCCTAGATGCATACAAGGGATAAGATAAACGGAGCTAGCAATTGGTCCCCTTAGAATACCAGGAACACTTTCCTCTTGGAGGATCTTGAACTATGACATATAGTTCAAGCTCTCATGGTGATTCCTCCTGCACCTGCTCCGTCACCATTGTTGGATGCAGATTTCAGGAAGGATAACATCAAGGCAAAGAGGACTATTTGTGATGTGTTGAGGGACCACATCATACCCCATGTGATTGGGAAAGACTATGCCTTTGAGATATGGGCCTCATTTTGCAAGCTTCAATAGATTCCAAACCAGAATCAGAAGATGTTTCTGCAGGACAAGCTCCAGAGCATTCAAATGCTTGATTTCGAGACGGTCACATCATACCCAGGAAGATTCACTCAGATCAGAGATGATTTAGAAACATTTAGAGAGATTGTAGATACATACTTTATGGTGAATACAACCTTGAATATATTTTCCAAACCTTTGGGTTCATTTGTACGAAGCATTGTTGCCTGGGAGGTCATGCTTACTTGGGAGAGACTTTGGGATGACTTTGTATAGGAGGATTTGAAATGCAGCTCTGGATCTTCAGGACACCAACATATGCCTGAGGGGGATGAGGATCTTCCTCTTTAGTCAAAGGGAAAGAATAATATTGGTGAGGGTGAGAGACAGGGTCCCAAGGGAGGGACCCAACCACAAGAGAGAGGCAGTGGGAAGAAGAAGGACATAAGAAAAGTGAGATGATTTTCTTGTGGTGAGATGGGGCACTATGTTGCACAGTGTCCCAAGAGGAAGAAGAAGAAGCAGCAGGATGGTATGGCAGTGACAATAGAGGAGGAGGAGTTCACTACTCAGTTTACGAGGGAGTGTTATTTTGGTAATAATTGTTTCTCAATTGATTCACCACCCAGCAACAGATTGGGAGGTATATTTGAGGAGGACCTATTGACTCAAAGTGTTGATTCATAGGGAGCTCAGACTCAGTTTTTGAGGACACCATCTTCAAGGGTGATTGTTCCATCTGGGACAACTTCAATTTCAAAGTTATCAAGACAGAGGGTTGGTGCAGGGGCTTTAGCGCATAAGATATTGATGAGGAGGAGGATCAAAGAACCACATAGGCTTGAGCCTCACTTGGATATGGAGACGATCAGATCAGGTTCAAGTTCCACTTTAGGTGGAATTCACTTGGTAATAGTCCAAGTTGAGGATCTTGGTGAGATGCCAAGAGGGAGAGACTCTTGGTGAGATGCCAAGATTAGTGACCATTGGAGAGATTCCAGGAGGTAGAAATCCTTGGTGAGAGACCAAGGTTGAGGATCTTGGTGAGATGCCAAGACCTAGAGACTCTTGGTGAAATACCAAGAGATGTGACTCATTTGCATGCCATGAGTATAGGACCTTGGTGAGAGACTAAGGAGAGGATCTTGGAGAGATTCCAAGACCTAGAGACCTTTGGTGAGATGCTGAGGGAGATATATTTCGTGAGATTCCAAGATCTAGGTGATCTCAGGTAGGTGGAGATGGACTTCCATCTAAAGATCAGGGTAGGTCGACATATCAGTGTCAGGGTAGGTTGAGTAGATCAGTGTCAGGACAGGTCAAGTATATCAGAGACAAAGGGTACATCCATACTCTCCTAGGCCTTGCCAGGATGCAAGGAAGTCCACAAGTGGGACGAGATTGATTGGTGAGAAACACTTTCCTCGGTAAGAGGGAGTGTTGAGTTTTGGTGTTCCTCTAGAAGTGGTTCCCTTGTGATTTGGAGCCTCTAACCACAAGAGGGAAATATTTGACCCATCGTGCCTTATACTTTATGTCTAATTTCACTTTGACATTTTCCTAAGTCAAAAGGGTGAAATTTATCACTTGAATGAAAAGTGACTATTAATTCACTTTGTGGGTGAATTGGGGGACATAAAGTGAACTATGGAAACTTAACCCAAAGCAGGTTTTGAGTTGAGATTATTTTTTAGAGATCTCAACCATGGATTATATATGGCTTGGAGTGATCCTAGACATTGATCTTTTAGGTTTCCTTATGATTCCTTAAGAGGGGTCCATAGGGAAAAAGGAGGCTCATTCACTCTTTTTTTCACTTGGAGAGGAAGAGGAGAGAAATGGAGATGGGAATGGAAGCAAAGGAAGAGGGAAACAAGGGTGCCTCCTGTCATGGAGGGATCTCGGAGGATTTGGATTCCATTTATATGTGGTGTTCATGCTTTCTTGGAGGAGGGTGCACACCTAGCAGGGAGGTCTTCTAGTTGTCAGATTGTTGATTGGAGTGTCTTGTTGGAGAGATAGCACACAAGGGAATATTTGTGTGCAAGGGTTTCTTCTACAAGTCTTTGAGCAACAAGGTCACAAGGCTAGAGTGGGATTAAGCAACAAAGGAGAAGGGTGCACCATGCTTGAGAACATTCACCTTCTTGGACTTGTATAACAGCTTGAGTGGGGCTTCCTTTGTATCAAGTTCATTTGTTTCATGTACTTGTTGTATCTCATGCTTTAGACACCACTTATATATACTTCCATTCCAAACTGGTTTTCCCCGAGGGGTTTTATCCAGGGTCATGTTGACCAAAAATACATGTGTTCATTTCATGCATGCTTAGAGTGTAGATCAACTTACTTGTGTTGTTAATATCTAGAGGAAGTGTTACTTGTTTTGATTTATATTACATGTGCTAACTTTGGGTTACGAAAACACTTGCAAGGGCACCTCAAAGAACACTTAACCTACAAAAACTATGGGCAGAAAGTTACTAAACTGTTTGTTCTCCTAAAACATCAAATGCTGGTTTTGAATATTGAAACTTAGAGTCAAATTCTGGTCAAAGACAGACCAGATTTGGCAGCCTCATAGTACATCAGTTTTCTTCATAATCAACCATCAATCTCATACAAGTTGCAACCAATTAAATCAATTATATATCACATTATCAATATATGATGTATAGTATTGTTCCTCAATGTTTGTGATGGTCACTCTGACACTTTTCTTAGACAACTAACCATGATTCTAACAAGAAAGAGCTAAGAAGCATATTTATGATGATTGTTGTTGTTGTTCCCTACCTATCTAAGAAAAGAAAAGACATGTGCCAACTAATAAGATTTCTTCTTTGTTGCTTGCTTATCCTCCTTGCATGATGTCTCCTTCATAGGTAATATTTCTACCTCATTCTTAACAATCTTTGAATGTTTGTAGTTAAACAAACAAACAAACAAAAAAACATGTATACTCTTGAAGAAAAGACCCATAGTAAATGACCATTAACATGACAGAGGTTCAATCGGTAGAAAGGCCAAGGGACCTAGGGCATCTTAACACCTCTTGACCTGCCCAAGAGAGGGAGGCACTATCGATACCTTTCTTTTCCATTCCATATAAATTGTACAAGATAATGAAATTCACTTTCCATATATACCCATCTATATAATATAACTTTGATAGCAATTCCTACAAGACAAACCTTAATCTACCTCATGCTTACTTCCGTAGATCCATGCAAACAAAATTTTAATTATATTTGAAAGAAGATTTTCCACCAAAAAAATTAAACATATCTACTTATTAACTTACTTTAATATTTTAGAATATAAACATTAATCTCTCTCTCTCTCTCTCTCTCTCTCTCTCTCTCTCTCTCTCTCTCTATATATATATATATATATATATATATATATATATATATAATTCTTTCCTCAAGTAAAAGATCAAAAAGTAGGGGTCTTCCCTCAACTAAAATATCAAAACAAGGGACATGAGTGCAAGAAACACATCATTAGCCATCCCATAGTCAAAGATATCAAACCGCCTCGGGTTGAAAAGTCATGAAGGGTTTCCTTACATTGAATTGTGTCAAATAACTAGGGATGTTGTTTCTAAAAGAGGTGTATATATTTAAAAAAATTGAGTGATGTTGATGTTATTGTTTTTAAAAGAAGTGTATTTCTTTAAAATAAAATGAGTGATGTTATATTTTTTTAAAAGAGGTGTGATTCTAAGAAACATTGATGATTATGTTTGTACCATAATAGTTCAAGCACCTCTAATTGAAATATCTAACTCTCTTTGCCAAGAGAGCAATCCCAGTCAAAATATCTATGATACCATGTGGACATTTCGAGAATTTGACATGAGGTCATTTTAAATGTCTAATAAGTAGGTCAACACAACCAATATTTTTTATGTGGGTCTTGACTAAGAATAAATGATGATGTTGTGATGGCATAAGAGTGAAATTGTCTCTTAGTTGTATGCAATTTGAACAAAAATCTTAGTGATTATTCATATGCACCAAAATGTATTCTTTATAGGTTATTGAAGGCCTATATGATGTAGGAACATATAAAATTTAGTAATGATGTGGAAGTGCTATAAAGAATTCCATATGTTACAATTGCAAGGGTGTAGAGGGGATGATGCATATGCATATGATGAAAGGTACGCCAATTATGCATTTTAGAATGGTCGTATTAGTGTATTTATGATAAACATTTTAAGCCACTTTCATTTCAATAAGTGGATTTGGTTGTGTTCTTGTTGTTTAAGATATGTGACGGTTCCTTCTATGCATCTTCAAGGGGCCTATGTTCTTAAGATGACTAGGTTTATTCATCCTTATACTTTTAGACATTTAAGAAATAAAGTAATGGAACATAAGCACAGGGAAATGGAAATTTTGAATAGAAACCAATGAGGAAGAAGAGGAGTTGCTAAGGAGTATAGAAACGCATTTGAATGTGATAGAATGTTTCTTGTAAATTATATGAGAGCATTATTTTTTTAGGCTTGTTGTGAGGTCAAAAGGTACTTTTCAAGAGTTTATACAAAGAAGATTCCCACCTTCAAATATTATAAGTCAACCTTGTGTTGAATATGATAAGTCAAGAAGTCCACTGTGGAAACCACAACACATTGGCATCCCATTTCCCTAAGGTCACCTCTGAACTAGTGAAGCAACTCTTTGACTCATGGGTAAAATAGTGTAACAAATCATTGATTACACTACCAATGGTAAGTATGTCCTATTTTTAAATGGTATCTCATTTTTTTCAATTTATAGTGCAAAACAACTCATAATGAAGGGGGAAACCCCTATTTCATTAAATATGGATTAATTACACAAAATCCAAACTAAAAAATTGTGAATTTTGATTATGAAAGTGTCAATATCAAACTTTATAAAGTGAAAAATTGGGTTCTAAAAGTGGCAATATTAGATTCTAAAAGTGTGAATTTTGAAAATTTTCGAAGAAAAAAAGTGTGATTTTTTATTCCAAAACTGCAATTTTCGATTCCATAACTGCAATTTTCTATTCCAAAACTACTAGTTTCGATTCCAAAACTGCAATTTTTTATTCTAAAAATGTGAATTTTGAAATACAAAAGTGCTAATTTCGATTCAAAATGTGTGAATTTAATTTCCAAAAGTGTCAACATCTAATTGCTACTGTGTCTTTAGATTTCAATATTTTGAATTTTTTCTTAATGTATATATAATATCTAAATATGAGATAATGTACTGTCAACATATTATTTTTGTATATGCATGCATAATATCACTATGACATCCATTGCTATATATATGACGATTAAACAAATGCAATAAATAAAAACAAGTGAAACAACTATCATTGTATTCTAGAGTTGTACTTTTTAATAAATATTAAGGCAACACCACTCAAATAAAGTCTCATCCATCAACATCACTCCCACTCTCAACATTATGATCCATTTTTTCTTGTTGTTCCTTAATTGTTTCAAGGCCCTTGTTGTTTATTTTTATTTTCCCACATGTTCATCCTACCCTTCGTGACCATGCCCATATGATGTTATTAACATCAATGAACATATTTTTTTCCTAACTGACAACCCATTGTTATTTTTTATTTAAACATTTTTTTGCAATTCTTTGTTAATCTTTGATGTTTCAGTTGGATTCCACCATTGAACCTCTAATTTGTAAGACTCAATAGTAGCATTTGAATCCTGGTATACAATTCCATTTTCCCTATCCAATCATATCGCAAAATCTTGATCTATGATTGTACTATGAACATTTTTCTCTCTACAAAATATCCTATAGAGAGAATGGATCTCTAGGCTTGTTACAAAAAATTCCAATGTAGCAATCCTCAATGGCAGGGACATTTTCCCTCAAGTATGCTTCCAGAACTTCATGTGAGGACTTTATAAGAGCATTGTTTCTTATTTATTTCACTATGTATGGCCATAAATTAGTCGTTGAGTGCTCAATGATATGAAAGGGAGTGTCCAAATCTTTATATATAATCTCCCAATAAATTATCTTGGAATGTCAATATTGTTCCCCTCCCTTATGAATCTCGTTCTTCCATAATGAAATATATGTTTCTAATCCAGTTTTTATTTCATCCATATTAGATCTCCTTACCTTTATATTTAACAGTTGAGGCTGCCCCATTGGTAAGTTTGCACTACCATAAGGTTAAAAATGCCACATATTAATAGGAGGTGACCACTTTTCATTTAAAAGTGAGGCTTTATATTTCATCATTGGCATGTCATCAATGAGATGGAAATTGAACAATTGGCATCCTTTGATACCAATGATCTTGGAGTTACCATTCGAAAGGTGTGATTCCACAAATATCTTGAAGAAAAAAATTCATAAAATAAATATGGGACATAGGAATTGTGATTATCACATGTTCTATAAGTGTACATCATCTTTGGCTGTGAAAATATGCCTTTTCATATTAATTTATCTAATAACCTCGTATAAGTACCATGTATGTCTTCATGCGCGTGTCCCACATTGAAGAATCCAACTTCAACAATGTCAAACACCCCTCTTGATGTTAAAAGGGATAAAAATGCAAACACATGGAAAATGTTTTTATTGACTGCACAATTATTTGTTCGTAGCAATACTATTGGTGGCAATTTTCTATTTTATCTACAAAAATTTGTATTATCATTACTTTTTGCATGTGCTTATATATCATCTTTCTTGTAGATCAAACATTTTTCATAAGACTCAAATTGTAAAAGAGATTCATGTAATGGGTGCTTCAATGTTCCCCTTTTATAAAACAAAACCCTATATTCATCCATCATTGGTTCCTCAAGATCCTTTATACCTTTAGCCATTGAATTCACAGTGAAATTTTAACCCATCACCAAAAAGGAAAGGTTGAAGGGGCCAAAGCCCCGAGTCATGTGTAATCATACTAGTCAAAGAAATGAGAAGATTCATAATATTACTAATAGCCTTTGTCATCTTACCCAATCTTGGTGTAGAAGTCTTTGACTTATCCATATTGTCATGCACAATGCTCAACTAAGTGCTTGGACTGTTCTTTGAAGATAATTTGTGGGCATAGTACATAATGTGACAACTTGCAATATAGAGATTGAAATATCCCAGATCCAGCTGATCTGGATATCTATTGTTGATCTAGTGTTCTTTCTCACAGATCTGATACTCTGGGGGTTTTTGGATGTGTTTTATCTTCAGATCTGATACTCTGGGGGATTTTGGATGCGTTTTAGTTATGTGCTTGAGATATTTTGTGATTGTCGCATGTGCATGTTATACATTATGGTTTAAACAATATATATATGATGCATGCAGAAATAAGGAACAACAACCACCCAATAATATGTATTATGAGATTTAAGCAGGGAAATACAATGATATATTGTAAATATAGAAAATAGTCATCAGTTAGATCTCATGGATTGTCACTGGAATGAAAGAAAATAACATAAAATAATCGTGACCAGAAAATGAAGGAACATCTTATGCATGCACAGATAGATTGGCAAAATCGACATTGTCGGAGAAGCACGGTAACCACTACAAACTGGAAAACTCGTCTGGAAGGCTATAACTGTTGGAATGAGATGGAAATTGTCTCAATAGAAGCACCCTGATCTCTAGACTGATCCTAGTGACTATCGGATGGAATATATGTCCTCTGAGGCTCCGGGTCTCACCCCTGGGGGTCTGTGCACCTCCTGAGATCTCTGAGTGCGCCCAAATGATTCCCCCAATGGAATCGATTGTTATATGTCTCATAATGTTCGCCCTGGCTAATGTTGAACTAGGTCGGAAGGGTTTCCTCAGATCTGATATGATAATCCATCTATAACCCCAATTTTCCTTCCACAAGAGATGTGCCCTAGATGGTTGAATGTTGTTCCCTAAAGGATCCCCCCATTAGAATTTGATGGCAGGTGGCTCAATCTATGTGCCCTGGATGGATCTCAACTAGTTTGGAAAGGATCTTCAATACGATCTCTGATCTCGTGTAGATACACAAACCCTCTATCTGACCTTGTGCCCTCACTGGCTGAGTTGCTCAATACTGCAAAATGGATACTCCTAAATTGCACGATGAAATACCTAGATGGTATATCCGATGGGATAGGTTGTGTCTCTCATCCATCAACTCGTCAATGCGAGGGATAGGATATTGGTTCTTGATAGTTTTCTTATTCAAGGCCCGACAATCGATGCACATCCTCATGGTACCATCCTTCTTCAGGACTAAGACAACTGAAGATGTGAATGGACTGCTACTAGGTCTAAGGTGTCCCATCGCCAACAATTCCTTGATTTCTTTTTCTATCTCATCCTTGAACCTATTATTATGATGATAGGGTGGGGTGATCATGGGTTTGGCCCCCTCCTCCAACTCAATGGTGTGCTCAAATCCCCTATCTGGCGATCTCCCTAGTGGAATTGAGTCAAAAACCTGATGATGTCGTCCCAACAAGTTCTTGATCTATGTATGATACTGTTGTCGACCCTCGGGATCCTTCCGGGTAGTGATCAAGCACTCTTCGGTGAATGCTACCTCCCCATGCTTGAATTTCCTCTCCTTCCTCTTGGCTAAGACTGTCCTGGGTGCTCCTGTCGACATGCCCCTCAGAACAACCCTCTTCCTGTCACTGTCTTTGAACCCCATCTCCAAGGTTTGGAAGTTGGTGGTGATTTTACCCAAGGTGATTAACCACTAGACTCCCAAAACCACATCTGTGTCTGATAGGTCAACCACATAAAATGTATCTCTCACGGTGTAGTTGCCTAACTTGATCTCCCAGTCCGAAACTATGTCTAGACACTCCATTGTATGACCATATGCAACTGCGACATCAAATCCCTCAAACTCCTCTATATGAAGGACCTATCTCAATATCAATGAAGCGTCAATGAAATTGTGGGTGGCCCCACCATCTATCAGGGTGATTTCCCGTTTCCATTGAATAGTCCCTCTGATCCGGAGGGTGTTGTACCTGGAAAAACCAGAAAGGGTCTCTCCTCCCTTTGATGGTTTATGTCTGCTAGCTTGCTCAGGAGGCTGTGGAACTACCGTTGGATGGTCCCCTACCGGTGTCGATGGTCTATGTGGAGGTTTCTCCTTAGCCTGCTCTGACTCCTCCTCTAAGCTGGTGGATCCACTTTCCTACTCCTCCTCCTCACTGTCCACACTGTCTGTTTCCACCTCAATATATTGAATTTCTCCCTTGCCTATGCACCTGTTGACTGGGACCCAAGGATCTCTGCAGTTGAAGCAAAGCTTCTTCCTCATAAGCTATCGTCTCGTCTCATCATCCAGCTTCTCCTTGCCCTTCCATTCTCTCTGGAATGGCTTCTAGTATCGATCCTTCTGTGGTATGAAGGGTTTGGAAAAGGGTTTAGTCTTTGGCACTGAGTATGCCAAATATTTAGTGCGTAGGATGGCATCCTGCAAGGTGTGAGGTCGGTATTCCTTCACCCATATTATCAAGGGTTTTGTGATTCCTTATGTGAATAACATGATCATCCTGGGCTCAGATATATCTGTCACTGCCAATGCTACCCGCTGAAACTCTAAGATGAATGCCTCTGTTGTGCCAGTTTGTCTCAACTGGGCTAGATCTATGAAATGGATATCTAGATCCCTCCTATCAAATATGTCCATGAGTCTCTCTGTGAACTCCTTGTAGGAGGTGATGCGATTGTGGCCCAATGTCACCAATCCATGATACCACCACTCGTGTGCCTCACCCTCCAAGTGTAAGGTAGAAAAACTGATGGCCTCTGTCTCGGTCATCTGGTTGAGCTTGTAGTATGTTTCTAGCTTATGTACCCAAGCTTTGGCGGTGCATTTGGTCGATTCGTTGAAAGAAGGTATGGTGAGTTTACCAACTTTCTGGATGAAATCAATGTTATGCCCCTGTTGTTGCTGCGGTCCTCCTCTCTGTGGCTCTCTGGAGCGGTTAATGAGCCTGAGTCCAAAATACTCAACTAGGGTCATTTTCTGATGGAAGTCACAACCCAACATTTCATACTCCCTTCAATACTCTGCAATGTTCTATGCATGAGTGGGTGACTTCTGTGCTATCGGCAATTGTGCTGCTATCGAGGGTGCCCTCTGGAAACTAGGAAACAAAGTTCTGGGAATCCTTCTTGAAGAGGTGTATGTGTGAGTAGGTGACTAGGGTCTACTACCTTCCCCTGAGTTCCCCTATGCTACATGTGGGGCTTGTGTTCCTGGGGTGCCCACTATAGCCAATATATCAGCCATATGTTCCAAGGACTAAGTCATGGTCTGTTGACTAGCTAACATATCGTTGATAACCTGCATGAAGGTTGCCACTGGATCCATGGGGGCCTTACCACTGCCCTCTAGTTTATCATATCTGTCTCCTAGCATCCTCTCAGCCTCACGCTCAGCCTCATGCTCTACCCTTCTCTCTGCTTCATTGTGTGCCTCTTCCTCTTCCTCTGAGCTTGGAGGGAAAGGAGGAAATTCAGGCCTAGGCCTTCGTTCCTTGCGCCTGTTGTAAGTGAAATATTCGTCACCTGCGTGCTCACGGCCATCTGGGTCTTTTGCTGCACTCATCGTCTTTAGTCACAGGATGGTAGGACTAAAGCTCTGATACCACTGAAATATCCCAGATCCAGCTGATCTGGATATCTACTGCTGATCTAATGTTTTGTCTCACAAATCTAATACTCTAGGGGTTTCTGGATCCATTTTATCTTCAGATCTAACACTCTGGGGGTTTCTGGATGCATTTTAGTTAAGTGCTTGAGATGTTTTGTGATTGTTGCATGTTCATGTTATACATTATGGTTTAAATAGTATATATATGATGCATGCAGAAATAAGGAACAACAACCGCCCAATAATATGTATTATGAGATTAAAGCAGGGAAATACAATGATATACTAGAAATATAGGAAATAGTCATCAGTTAGATCTCATGGATCGTCACTGGAATGCAAGAAAATAACATAAAATACACTTGACCGGAAGATGAAGGCAGATCTGATGCATGCACAGATAGATCTGCAAAATCAGTAGTTCCAGAGAAGCACGGTAACCGCTATAAACTGGAAAACTCGTCTAGAAGGCTATAATCGTCAAAATGAGTTGGAAGTTGTCTCAATAGAAGCGCCCTGGCCTCTAGACTGATCCTGGTGACTGTCAACTGGAATATCTATCCTCTAAGGCTCCTAATCTCACCCCCTGAGGGTCTGTGCACCTCCTGGTCTCTCTTAGTGCGCCCAAATGATTCCCCCAATGAAATCAGATGTTGTATGTCTCAAAATGTTCTCTCTGACTAATGTTGAACTAGGTTGGAAGGGTTTCCTCATATCTAATATGATACTCCATCTATAACCCCAACTGCCCTTCCACAAGAGTTGCGCCCTGAATGGTTGAATGTTGCGCCCTGAAGGATTCCCCTATTAGAATCTGATGGCAGGTGGCTCAATCTATGTACGTTGGTTGGATCTCAACTGGGTCAGAAGGGATCAACAACACGAGCTCTGATCTTGTCCAACTACACAAACCCTCTCTCTAACCTTGCGCCCTCACTGGCTGAGTTGCGTAATACTGCAAACTGGATACTCCTAAATCGCACGGTGAAATACTTGGATGGTATCTTCGATTGGCTAGGGTGTGTCTCTCAACACTGAAACCGATCAATGGTGGTGGTTTCCTCCAAAAATCCACAAAACAGTAGAAGTTGAATCTCCTCCTCCTATGGTAATTGTCTCAACATCAAATCATAACAAAACATAATGAGGAATTAGGTCGAATTCCTCCCTTTATACTCTTCCTGATCTAATTCACCATTGACCTCACTTAAGCTAGGCGCTTTTCCTCCTAAGGTGAGTAATTAATTAATTAAGTCCCCCCCTTAACACCTTTTCGTTCTATTTCTCCGTTGACTTAGGCTTAAGTGACATTTCCTATGTTTTTTGCTTAATTCATCGTTTAGCCATCAACTCTCCCTTATTTCTCCTCTCGTTCCCTCTTTGTTCCTGACTATAGTCTACGAGAACAAAATAGGCAGCTACTAAGTCACTCCATTGTAGCCTACTCTTGGGAACGGGACATCACATAGATTATGTGTTATCTGAACTACTCACAACCATTCTACTTTGGTTGGATCAATGGTTCCCCTAAGATTGTCAATGATTGAAATATAATCATTACACCTGGAAAAGAAGTTGTTCTTCATGACTGCAACATCTAGAAACTATGTTCTCACTACTTTGTTGAAATTGGATTGTGACATCAAAGAAAGACCAATCTGTTAGATTCCCCCATTAGCCATCTTGAGGAGCAAACATGGGACATATTAGATGGAAATAATTTGAGAGATGATATTGTTCCATCTTAACTTATTGAACGTGTTAGATGTGGAGCCTTATCTGAATTTTTCTCCATAATATTATTAACACTGATCCAATGGATCAAATTTTGCTCAAAATTCAAAGTGCTCGGAATCGCTTCAAATCGAACGGGTGCATAGGCCTCATCGTCACGAACCCAACGCAACTCGTTTGGGTTCAAACGGACGTCATATGAGAGAGATATTACATTCTGTTCAAATCGTCAAATAGGCAAAAAACAATGTGCTCACTGTACAGTCCGTACAGATGCTGACGTGGCAGGGTTGAGTTGGCAGGGTCATATGACACGTGGCAGGTGTTGGTTGGCAGTGGGACGACAAATCGTTTCTTGACACGTGGCTTGTTTGTGGCGAATGGGATGGCGACACGTGGCCCAATCAATGGCCGCCATGTGTCACCTTGGCTATGGTTTAAAATCTATGTAGTTGGAAGGACTCGACCCCGCGACCTCCAGGCATGGGAAGAGCCTTGGGAAGGGTCTCCCAACCGGCGTGCCCACATATGGTTCTTAACATACATATGAGTTTTAATTTATTTGAATTGATATATGTTGTGAGTTGGGGCGCGATCCGGGTCGGGGCTAAGCCCCGACCCTCGGTCATATGTATGTGTCATGTAACCACCGACGCGCACCCTCTGACCCGTTACCATATGGTTTAAAACTTGACCCCTTTTTGTATATGCGTGTGGTCACATGGTGACCCATATGCCCACGGTCTTGGCGGTTAGGGGCTAGGTGCGCCCTAACCATCCTACAGTTCGCACTGTTTTGCGGTTGCGCTCGGTGCTAGATTTTAACACAAATATGCACGTTGGGGCTAGGTTGAGGAGGCAGAGGTGCATTTTGGCGATCCAGAGACAACAAGTTTGAAGGGGAACTTCCAGGAAGCCTACCTTCTTCAATTTTTGGCCAAACGAGGTGTCGAAAAAGCCCAACTAGGGGTTTTTGGACGTTCTGAAGCCATTGGAGCCATCTATTTGGAATTTTGAGCATTGTAAAGCACATATTTTAGCACTTTGAGAAAATAATACAAAAGATCCATTAGAAGCTAGACCAGGAGATGTAGCCCAAGAGAGGGGTGAACTCCTTTATCATTTGTTGTGTTATGTGTTTTATGTTCACTGTTATTTGTTGTTGATTATATGCATCTTGAATATTTAATTTCTATAAAAAAAAATGTTTTGCAAAATTGATCCATTTGCATAAGAACACTTGAATTAAAACTTGCAAATATTTTCAAGAATAGAAGTCTTTATCATTTTCAGATCAAGTTGGTATCAAAGATTAGGTTTTTGAAGGCTTGATTATTTGCAAGTGTTTTGTTTTCTCATGCTCACAAGGTTGAAACTCACAAGAGGAGAAGGTCAACTTGTAGAGCCAAGTTCTCATCCTTCAAGAAGAAAGATTATATCATCACCTCAAGCTTTAAGGAGGCATTCACCAAGTATGGCTCATGAAGAGAGTCATGAACATATTCCTACAGAAGATGAAGATCTCAGAAAGGATTTCATGGAAATGAGAGAAATGATGAAAGCCTTGATGGAAGAAAGGAATATAAGGTTGCAAGGTGAAGGCTCCAACCCTTCAAAGCACAAGGGAGACAGTGGTGATAAAACTCCAAATGGAAATGGAGGGAATGGTGCTTCTCCACCACCCTCACCTCCTTATTCTTATTCTTCTTCTTCTACCAGTTCAAGACCTCTTCCAAATTCTCCAAAGGGACATGGTAAAACTCCTCCACAAATTCCTTTGTTAAAGCTTGATATTAAATTTGAATTGCCAGTGTACAATGGAGAGGTAAATGCTGAGAAATTAGATAATTGGATTCGTCAGATTGAGGTGTATTGTAGGATACAAAAAATTCAAGATGATGAAACTAAGATTCAGCTTGCTTCTTTAAGATTGGATAGTACAACACTCATTTGGTGGGAAGCCAAGACTCAAGAGGACATGAAGAAACATAGTAAAATTTTAACCTCTTGGAATGATTTTATTGTTGCAATTAAAAAACAATTTTACCCATTGGAATATATGCAAAAAGCTACTATGAATTGGAAAATTTTTAGACAAGCTAAAGGACAAAATGTGCAAAGTTTTACTCAAGAATTTAGGAGAAGAGCTTTGGTTTTGGGAGTAGATTTGTCTTCTCAAGAAACTTTACTCAAATACATTGGAGCTTTACATAGTTATTTGAGACATACAA
>ML776595.1:258498-272289 GCA_009831015.1 Picea engelmannii | reverse complement strand
ATATATATATATATATATATATATATATATATATATATATATATATATATATATATATATATATATATATATATATATATATATATATATATAATCTCATTCTTTCAAAATAAAAATGGGGTTGGGAAAAGGTTCAAATAACTATGTTGAACTCATGGCACTGCTTCTATTACTCAAATTTGTCATTGAACAAGGGCTTCACACCATCCAACTCTTTGGTGACTCCATCAATGTCATAAATTGGGTCCGGAAAATCCAGTCATGCCACAATATTATACTGCAGCCCATTTTGGAGGAGATTTCTATTATTATGGTTTTTTTTTACACCTTTGTAATACGACATGTTTACAGGAACAGGAATAGGAACTCAATAACAAATGTTCTGTCAAAAGAAGGAATTTCTCTTCCTTATGGGCATTGGCATTTTTCATAATCAATTGGGAATTCAGCACAAAACTTCTACCACCGACCTTTCATAGAGGACCCAGTTCAAGCACAAGCGCAACTTTAATCTTATGTTCAACCCTTCAAGTTATTTCTTCAATGGATTTGTCTAGTTTGGAACCTTATCGACCCTTTTTATTTAAGCACTGTAAATGCCATATTGTGCACTATAAGCTTATGTGGCAGGTATTGTAACAAATTGTTCTACACAGTCTGAGTTATTCTAGAACCTGTGGAGAATTTTGTAAATGTTCTAATCATAGCACCTTAGTCTCTTGGATTAAAGGCCTCACACTTTTTCTTCTTTTTAATGTGCTTTACTAACACTTACAAAATATAATTTTATTTTTACAGATGAATACAATTACACTTTTTATGAAAAAAATAAAAAAATAAAAAAATATAATTCTTTCCTCATGTAAAAGATCAAAAAGTAAAAAGTAGGGGTCTTCCCTCAACCAAAAGATCAAAACCAAAGACATGAGTGGAAGAAACACATCATTAGCCATCCCATAGTCAAAGATATCAAACTGCCACGTGTTGAAAAGTCATGAAGGGTTTATTTACATTACATTGTGTCAAATTAATAAGGATGTTGTTTCTAAAAGAGGAGTATATCTTTAAAACAAAAAAATTGAGTGATGTTGATGTTATTGTTTTTGAAAGAAGTGTATTTCTTTTTAAAAAAAATAAAAATTGAGTGATGTTATATATATTTTTAAAAAGGTGTGATTTCTAAGAAACATATGTGTACCATAAAAATATGTGTACCATAAAAAAAAGTTGATTGTGTAGAGTGGGGGTGTATCCACGTCATACCACCTCATCTCCATCCAATCATCCTTATCCTTTCTCTCATAATAACTTTTCAATCACTAAGGCTTAACTATACCAATCAAAGTGCATAGGTTACCTAATTATATTCAAAACTATACATTCCAAGTGGGAACAAATAAGATAAAGGCAACTATACTTTTCTTTTCTATGGGGCAGTCATAATTGTGACCACTAATTATACGCAGAAAGCTCAAGACCACTCAATTTAATTTACCTTTTTCTCGAGCAGTAGTTAATCTACTTTTATTGGTAGCATATTTTGAAACGGGCTAAGGCGAATGCTTGAAAAAAAAAAAATATAGAGAATGAGTAAAAAAAAAATTTAATATAAATATATAAAAAGGAAAATATTTAACTAGTGTTCATTGAATATGTGTTAAAGTGTTTGTTGAATATGTGTTAAAGTAGAAAATATGTAATTAGTATGTGGTGAATATGTGTTAAAATGTGTTAATTAAGGTAGAGTAATCAATTATATGAGATCAAACACCTATATATATATATATATATATATATATATATATATATTTTGGCTTTATACACATCCAAGTTTTGTGATGTAAAAAATGTTTGTTACAAACATTATTATATAAATGTATAGAAATTATATTTGGTAAGGAAATATAAAACTAAAAAATTTATTAGTAAGAGTTTATATTGAGTATTCAAGAATTTGAATTTATTTTTTCGGTAACTTATTTAAATTTCAAAATTGCTTTCAAAAATCTATAAAATCATGTCATGGCATGCCCATAAGAGCATGTGAAAATGAAGGAAGATGCTTTTGAAATGCACATCATATTAATGCGTTTTAAAAATGATACAAAATAAGTTGGAAATGGATATCATTCCAAGCATACTAAGAAACAAGAAGAATTTGCGTTGTACGCATTTACATATGGAGTATAAACTTGTAGAAATGATATATGGAATAAGTATATTGGTATGAGAAGAGTTATAATGTATCGAAGTCGCAAAGCTTTAACATGATTCTACTTTTTTTTGGAATGAGACATATGCATTGTCTTTCATTTTTGCACAACATTCAAACGAGAAGGTGGGTGATATTTTCTATCCTACTAAATGGATTACATGTGAAATCATCATGAAGGTTAAACCTCTACATTCAAAGTTTTCATTGTCAATAGTTCTCTTGGTTAATGTCAATTCGTGGGATTTATGTATAGCCAAATAGTGTATCATCTTGAGCATAGCCAAATCCCCTACAATCTTGAGCAGGTTTTGTTTCTTGTGAGATGCTTTATTGGTGAAATTGGTACATTCAATTGTTTGGAATTGAAATTTCTGATTCTGAACAATAGTTTGGGCTAGCATCCATCGTAAGTATACATCTAACTTAGGATGTGCAAGAAAATATTTGCAAATTATCAAAAACCCTTGACTCCTAATATATATAACATTTAGTTACCACTGGAATTTAGAAATCTAATTGGTATGTAGTAGTCTCGTGTTGGAGATAATTTGTGACCTATGTCACATGTGTTATGAATAGATTGGGGGGATTGGGTCATGTGTTGGAGATAATTTGGAATATAAGTCATGTGTTATGAATAGATTGGGATGTACCATATGAAATTCACACTTGGGAATTTGGATACACCTACCCATAGGGAGGTGCTTTGTGTAGTTCCACACCCATGTTCCAAAAATCCTTAGAGAAAAATAATTACACGATCAAACTATTGGAACAAGGCTAAGCTAAAAACTCAAAGCCCCTGTTTGGCTTGAGTTTGGACCCCTCGATGCTTTTTTTTCTTCAAGATATCGTTGGGTGGATTTTGGAGTTCCTCTAGCCCCAACTAACTAGAATCTCATCCAATAAAATGACCATGAATTGTTTCCAATTGTGAATAGACTTGGTTGCATTATGCATATAAGAGATATCTACATAGTCCATCCCTATCTTGTTCTCATATGTGACCCACCCAATGATGATACAATATATCACAATTACTACCTATGTGATGGATCACCTTCCTAGAACATCTCTTACCCTGGCATAGAGGTGGGACCTCATGGGGATGTCTAGCACTAGGGTGGGTTCCTTAGGTCTATGTTCCCCATTTTGGTTTACTACCCTTTTTTTCTAGTTTGATTCATCTTCATCCCTTAGGTCACCCAAAAGGAAAATTATAAGGATCCATACTTATCTTAAAGTGTAGAAACCTTGGTGAATCTTACTAAGTCTTGAAATTCCAACTATAAAATGTGTTTGGTGATATTTTTGCAAAAATATTTTATATGGTTTCTAGAAAATTTGGCTATATTTCAAGTAAAATAATTTTATCCTATAGAATTTGGGTTAATCATTTTTTGAAAAAAGGAAATTGATGAATCTTTTTTTGGAAAAACAACATGGAAATCAACCCATGGGAAAAATTTATCCCCTAAAATTTTCCCAAGTCACCCATTAGGGGAATTCCCTATCTACATGGATTTAGTTGAGGTCACAAACTCCCTAATTTAGGTCCATAGTCACTTAGAATTCCTTAAATTAGCTCCATAGTTGGAAAACTTATTTGGGACTTGCTATTTACCTAGTCAACTTGGGTAAAACCCCCTAAACCTCCCTAATATCTTGCACTAATTGTACTATGGATTCCCTTTTAGTATCATGATTGTCAATTTGAGAGTTGTGTAACAAAGGGTCATTTTAGACCTAAAAACCCATGGTACCATCACAACCAAGCCTACAATATGAAATACAATGGAACGATATGACAACTTCATACGACCCAAGTACACTAACCACTAATCCAACATTCTATCATGCCTTGAGGTTTCTCCTTCTCTACAAATACCCTTCTAGTCCTCTTTGAAAATTTTCTCTAAGTATTGAACTCTTCTTCTCTTATCCTTATCTTCAAAAAACCCTAATTTTCAATTCTCACTTGGGATAATCATAAATATCCTTCCCTAATCCCATAGGGTTGCACCTATCATATCTAGAACCTCTATAGGGATTCCTTTGGATAGCTTGGTTCCATTCTTGCAATTTTGATTGAATCATCCTAAGGCATCTTCATTGTCATAACTTTGTTAATAATTTAGAAGTTTCAACCATAAAACCTCAAGGGAGCTTCCATCATATCTAGGGAAAGGGATGTATTATCACCTCTAAGGGTGATAGGTCTATAAATTCTACATGCTTCATTGATTCATGTGTATAGTAGAAAATCAAATATTTTTAAGTTATATATGTGTGTGTGTGTGTGTGTGTGTGTGTGTGTGTGTGTGTGTTGGAGATCAGGGAAAGTCCTATCTTTTAGGAATTTGGAGTTGATTGTGGAAACCATATTGAGAGGTGGATCACTCTTGGAGGATTATCACAACTCTCCACTTCATTCTAGGGACATCATCATCTACAACAATAATACCTAGGTGAGTTCCCTTCATTTTCTTTCCATCCTCGGTATTAGGGTTTCTAGCACTAAAGGAATTTATGGCTCATTGACCCTAGTTAGTTGACTTGTTTTCCTTTGCTATTTTTTTGGTAAAAACCTAATATGAAACCTAATCTAATAACCCTAACCACCTATAGCCCTAGGTTATCACTAATAATAACATAAAGGCCCAATTATTCAATGGTCTTACCCTCTTGTTTTCATCCTTTTTGTCTTACCCTAGGGTTTCTCGATTTTGACCTAAACTAGAGTGGGGAATCCACTCCCCCCTCTTCCCCTTTAATAATGTGCAGGTGCTTGGGTAGTATTCCATAATTTCTATCACGTTGTGAGGTTGGAATTGGTCATCATAGACTTGGTTTTACCCCTTAATATTATTTCTCTTCACCTATGTTGAGCCTCAACGACATCCAACCTCTCCCCCACAAACCTTGTCTATAGTGGATTTAACAGATTTGAAGAGAATCCAATTGGTTCCCTCTCATTCTCTCACCCTCGGCCCCAAATATTTCTCTCCCTTATATTAGTGCTTGACAAAGTGTTGGAATTCAACCTTGGGCACTCATGGCTTGAATTTATGTTTGTTGTTCTATATACCTTCTAAGGGAAACTTCTCTTCCACTACAAAGGGAAGACCTTCTCTATCCAATGTGATCCTCATCCTTTTTCTTTAACCCTATAAGAGGTAGTGAAGTTTGTCTCCACTATTTTCAAAGACTCTCACCCCTATAAGCTCTTGTAATTCAACACACAATTTGACCCCATATCCAAGCTTGACTTTTCTATAGAATCCCCATGTTAAGTTCGAAAGTTCTGCAAATATAATCACCACACAAGATCGAGAGAACAATATAAAAAAACCACACTTTATTATTATGAAAACCCTTAGTGTAGGGAAACACCATACAATATATCCTATTATAGAAGGGATCCACTCATTTTCACTTGCCTCTTTGATCTAGGTGGATATTGGTGGCCACCCACCTATTTCACTCGCTCAAAACACAATTTTCCTCCCTGGCAGTTTTTCTACTGTTTTTTTGGGTCCTAAACTTTTAGGGTTGTTTTGAAGTCCTAAAATACATTTTTTGTCTAGTGGTCCATTCAAAATGTGTACTCATCGTCTAGACCTTTCCAAATATAAACTGAGAACCCCAAATGGATATTGTATGCAAATGTTACACCTTTAAGAAGTTGACATATCAACTACCCCCATCAAGGCCCGCAAACCTTTTAGCATTTCATCTTCCAAGGTTAGGTGTTTGGATGTTTCAAGTTTTCTCATTAATGCTTTATGTTAAAAAGGCCTTTCGAGCCTCATTGTAAACACATGTTCTTGGAAATGAGAGTAGTCATCATGTCTCTTATCATAGATAAGCTACCACCATTCTAGCAAGTTCATTTCACTCTGCATTTTTTTTTACAGTTCATGTGCATTTCGTTCATTAATAGAAATTGTGTATTATTGTATCTCCATATTTCTTGCAATATCTCTATGTGTTTCCTTGTTATATATATAACTTCATTTCATTCTTAGAAAAATTTGGATCATTGGTATTAGAGCAGTCTGCTCCTTCTCGTTTCTTAATGCATGTCCCCGACGAGGTCAGGGTATAGAGAGTTGGGTCTCGAGCTAGTTTCTCTTGAGGGAAACCAACCCAAGTGACCTCCCATTGCAGAAGAAAAGAGATACGAGGGAGCAAGAGATATTATTAAGTTTTTTCTCATAGAAGTCCTTGCGCAACAGAGAAATGAGATGATAGATAATTTTTCCCAAATCCTTCAACGGTTGCCAACAATATCAAATGCATCTTCGTCAAGCAACCACTTTGGAGGCACCACCCCCTTCAAGGTACAAGTTAATTTTGATATTCATGTATTTGAAGGTCAGATATATGTGGATTCTTTAGAAAAGTGGTTAAATATACTAGAAGGTTATTTATTTGTTCACAATTTTTTCAATAGGGAAAAGATCACCTTTGTGCTCTTGAAGGTTGTACCCCTTGTCAAAGATTGGTGGGATACTTACTATGAGAAAAACTCCACAGATGAGTCTCGAATATTTGGGGTCGAGCCCACTTGAGACTCTTTTATGGATTCTATCAACGAACAATATTACCGTGTTGGAGACTATGACGTCTAGTACATGAGATAGATCACACTACTTGAAGAGAGGGGAAAAACAGTGTCAGAGTTCACAAATACCTTTCATACATTGCGCACCAAGTTGGGTATCAAATATTATGAGTGACATATGGTTTTAATATGCCATGGGGGTCTACATATGTACATCCAAACAAAAATGGAATTTTTGGACATCTCGTCACTTGGATTCGCTTATTGATATGCTGTCAAAATCAAGTAGAAATTTAAGCAGTAGAACAAGCGAGAGTTCGGGTCTGCAAATCCGCAACAACCAAAGTATGGTAAAGGCGACCCTAACTCACAAAAAAACTAACCTCAAGGTAACCAGACCAAGCCACAAGAAAATAAGGGTAACAAGAAGATAAAGAAGGACACTAGAAAGTGGAGCGACTTCCATAAAATCCCTTTGCACTACACCGATGAATGTCACTCAAAACAATCATTGGTGGAAAATCTCAAAGAAAAAGAGTCGAACCCCAACTCAGAATCTCATTCAGAATCCAATAAAAGGAAATGGATCATAGATGTAGAATCCAATGCTACCATCATGACCATAATAATACAACCAGAAGAACCAGAGGATCCCGAGGAGGGTTGTAATGTTCCCAAGCCAAGATGCCAGGAACATTGTGTTTTTATTGATTTTTATGTGTTTTCTGGTTGTGGAATTTCGTCAAACACTTTGTTGATTTTGATCTTTTAGGTTGATCTAGGATTTATAATGATGATTTTAATGTTTTTTGTGGCAATAATAAAAATATATAGTAATGGAACATACCTCAACAAGATACAAGATCAACAACACAAAGAATAACCAAAAATACCTCAGATCTGATTTTATTCATAGTAGTAGAAGATCTTGATACAGTAGATCTACAGATTTGGAACAATATAGCTGAGATCTCATAAAAAAAATGGAAATAACCCAAGAAGAGATGATACAAGCCAACAAAGTCCAAATAGTTGCAGAATATAAATGACAGACTGAGATCGTTTCCCATTGATGGACCAAACCCTCAAACTTGGAGAGTTGTGCATTAGTTTGTGGTTGTAGCTCTATGGAGATTTCGTCCCTCTTCCTCCTTCAATCCACCTCAAAATCCTTGAGAAGAGTAGATATGAGATCTAGAAACACTGTAGGAGGGTTCCTTTGATGAAGAATGGAGTTTGTGCCCTCCACATGAATAGATCCACTTCAGGAATTGCACACTTCACTAAGGGGAATCATGGCATGCTCATAATAAATCATATCTCATCCCAAACACACCAAAAGTATCCCAAGAAAGGCTCTATGGCCTCCACCAATATATATCCATAGACAAACCCCTTGAATCCCCCTCTCCTTTCCCAAAACGAATGGATCTAGTTCCTCTAGTGTGCACTCCTGCTTGAAACCCTCAATGGTACACACCCCTTCTCTTCTGTACCTATAGCTTATGTAGAATCCACCTGTGACTGAATAGATCTGAAGTAGAATGATGAGGGAGGAATCTTTCACCTTCGTGACCAAGCTTGGACTAGTTTGGGTGGTATCTTTCACCACCGAGCTGATCTATAGGGTTTGTTAAATCAAAACCCTCAAAACACCCAAGTGCATGGTTTCACTAGCAAGAAGCCATATATCAACTGATAAACAACATAATGAGAGAATAGAGTCCCCTATCTCTCTTTTATCCTCCCTTCTCACCTTGTCTCTCCAAGTGACTTTTATTTTATTTAATTATTAATTAATTGTCCATTTTACCTCTCAAAAGTGGTTTATCTCTCCTTGTGGCTTCTCTGGACACTGAAAGTCACTTCACATCATCCTATCCTCTAGTGCTATTCTTCAAATCCGATGAGCTATTACACTAAGAGGTTCCTCCAAGTATTATGCCCAATATGACCTCCTTAGTGATTTTAATTAACATATAGCCCAAAATAATTCAAAATTACGAAAATTGTCGGAATGCAACGAAACCAAATCCAAGTTGTGCGGAATGAATCATGATGATGAAATAAGATGAGAAATGAAAGTAGGACCCCAAAAAACCCCTCAACATATCATGTACTCACTATGACCTCCATCTAGCTACTCTGATCATCATAACACTATAATATAATGATGTCCCAAAGTGGGGACATTACAATCCTCCTTGCTAGAATATTGCTTGTCCCCAAGCAATAATTGAATCAATCCATATATAATACTGGGGTCCCATGTCCACCTGTGGGACACACCATAGGCTCCATCCAAATTTGAATTATCGTGCACTCTACCCCCTGGATCCCCTATCAAGACGTGAACTGTAATACCATGTGAAGCATAATCTTGTAACATATCAACACCATGATTCTCCTGCAAATGAAACATGGCCTCAACCCAGAATGAGTCTATCTTCCAAGTCCATATCAAGACCAACATGGTCTCCACCAACTGCACATGCTTCTGCCATAGTGAGGTACTACAAGACCTCAATGAATCACCCTCAAGTTACGTGCTCCCCTCAATATTGAAGCTAACTGGAAAGTCAAAGTGACTTCCTCTTGCAAGGATCCACTCGCCTCTGTCAGTCGATGAAATTCTCAGCCCTGCAAATCTCGGGTCCCATGCTAGTCTCTGCCTAGGGTCACCATGTTGATGCTACACTACTCTGATCATGACTGTCTTCTCACATTATACATACTAGATCCCCCACTCCTAGGTCCTCATGCTTAAATACCTGTGAAAACTGGACCTATTGTCAAGAAGTTGCACTTGTAAAAGTATCTTTGTGGAAGAAACCTCTTCCCCATCATCTCCATACTTGATCATGAGTATCAATAGGAAGAACCTGTCTTGCCTCATAGGACAAACCCCTGCAATCCCTCTCAAAACCATCCAAGAGTGAAGTATGTTTCTCTCTGGAACAACCTAGGCCATCATAAGATGAAACAACCTACTAACCAAATGGACTTCTAGATCCCATGGAAAACTTGGAAGTTCATCACTTCCAATCCCCACTAACTTCTCATGTGTCATACTGATAACTGTTGGGAGCCCTCTATGTTCACCCCCATGAGAATATGAATCTATGTTTCCCTATGAGATATTTGTTGTCCCATGGCCTAAGATGCTCACCATCACACCCAAGGTCTCAAATGTTTGTCTCTAATGGTCCACCCCTATGCTACTGTGTGCCATAAAGACTCTCTTGTTAGGTGGTCCCGACCTACCAACTCTCCCTGCCATTGTCTATCTCCCCCTAGGTTGTTTTCCATGACAAAAGTATCAAGAAAAGCTAACATAAACATCTGTAACTGACTATAGGAATGGAAAGTATCATATGCTTTGGTCAATCCCCAAGACTGGACCAAAATCTCATCCATTGGCACCCATATTGAATCATCGTATAAACTCCAACTATCGAGTACAACAATAGACAATCCCACAAACTGTTGATCAATCACTCTCCCTCCATCACCACTCCGATAGTTGTTTCTACTGGGAAAGTGATCTCTCAGAACTATGTGCTACTGCAAGGGAGAGGAATCTCCATGCTCCACTAAGTGTGTCTCCTCCCTACAATCCAATGTGTCCTCCTAAATCCCACTATACATCTTTCTCATCATCATATGTCCGAGGTGTACTACCGGATCATCCTCTATGTGGATATCAACCAATCCTAGATCACAAATGAAAGTGTCCTCGTGACTGCACCTGGCTCTGGAATTCTCATGTGTATGTGTATGACTAACTGTCTCATAAATGCCCATGAATGGTGGCCCCTGTGAAACCCAGACATCCTCTATCAATGTAACAGAGGAAAATATATGACTCTCTCTCGATATGGATATGGTGTAACTTTGACCAGTCTCCTCAAGGAGATCCTCCAATTTGAACTCTGATTCTTGAAGGGCTATCTCTATGCCTTTCAAGAAACCTCGTGTGCTCACCAACTCAAGAGTGAGTCGGTCCACCTCCAACTCCTTTTCCCTCCAGGGCCCTATGATACATCTCGCCAACCTCCAAGCTCCAAGAACTAATCTTTGTCCATCAACAACTTCTAGTAGTCGACCCTCATCATAGTTACTCTCTCCATGAGAGTATGAAATTCATCCATCGTAAATCCCCCATATGAACTATCATGTGCCATCAATTCCCTCCAACAATAATTTTCCACAAAGGCCTGTGTGCCATAAATGTGTCTAGTGGCTGCAATGATCATGTCCTCATTGACTCTCAATTGACCTGTCAAGTGTCATGACTCCTAATCACAATCATGTTGAGGTGCCACCTCATGTCCCTCAACAATACACTCCTCACAAGATAAGGCACTAAATCGCCCACTGTCCACTGTGCTACTAAGTCCTCCTGTATGCCACTGCACACTATCACCAACTGCTACCCCCATCTGCATCACACTGTATCCTGTATGAGCAACGATATCCTCCTTTGCACTCACTTTGGTAGTGCCATCTACACCGGGGTCCCATATTGATGTGTCTATCCATGAGCTATGGTCATCCCAAATAATAAGGAGTACATCCTCATTAATGTAGACCAGTCCTAGAAATGAGTGTCACATCCAACTGTCATCCTCCATAATCTAATCAAACAATGGAGTCTCCAAGAGAGGTGACCCACTCTCCTCATAAACAAGTGTAAGATCAGTTGTCTCCAATTCATGTCTCTCATGCATGTCCACCTGTCCCTGGTGTGCAATCCTCACGCAGGGCTCCACCACTATATCAACAATGCCACTGATATCCTCATGTTTCATGGCTATCATAGGTGTCTGAGAAGGTGCCAATTGTGTCACAGTCACCATGTGAACCTTCACTAGTGTCACCACTCTGCTGAAGTGTAAGGTTATCAACACTATGTTATATGAATGCTAAATAACAGGTGATATCATCCTATCCTTCCAATTTTCCCTCCAATGTGCAAGGGTCATTATCCTCCCCAAGTGTGCAAGAGTCACTAGCCTCCCCAAGTGTGCAAGAGTCACTAGCCTCCTCGAACTACTCTAAATATGAATCTATGGTTGCATCCCCACGTATCTCCTCATCCTCGCCGTCATAGTGCACCTCAATAATGTGCCTCTTACCTTTACCCCTGCATCTGTGGTCTGGCTCCAAAGGCTCTTTGCAACTATAGTAACGTTCTGTGCTCCTAATGGGTGTAGGTTTAATATTTGCTTCCTTCCATCTAGCTGTCATAGCTTTGTTTTCCTCTGCTACGCCGACCCAATGTGTAACCTGATCTTTGCTCTAACTAGGATTTTTAAAGGATATAAACTGTTGGAATGTTATTAGCTTTCTGAGAATCTCATTTAGGGTTTGATATTCCCTCTCACAATCAACAATCCCTCTAGAAAATTCCAAAATATCCATCTCTCCTTATGGAAGACCCCTCAGGCTAGGAGGAATCTCCGCTCTAATACTACTGTAATGTTCTCAAGCCAAGATGTCAGGAACATTGCATTTTTTATTGATTTTTATGTGTTTTCTGGTTGTGGCATTTCGTCAAACACTTTGTTGATTTTGATATTGTAGGTTGCGTTGGGGTTTATACTGATTATTTTAATGTGTGTTTGCAACAATAATCAAAATATATAGTAATGGAACATACCTCAACAAGATACAATATCAACAACACAAGGAATAGCCAAAAATACCTCAGATCCAATTTTATTCATAGTAGTAGAAGATCTTGATACAGTAGATCTACAGATATGGAAAAATATAGATGAGAACTCATAAAAAAATGGAAATAACCCAAGATGAGATGATACAAGCCTCCAAAGGCCAAATAGTTGCAGAAGATAAATGACAGACTGAGATCTTTTCCCACTGATGGACCAAACCCTCAAACTTGGAGAATTGCGCACTAGTTCCTAGTTGCAACTCTATGGAGATTTCTTCCCTCTTCCTCCTTCACTCCAATCCACCTCAAAACCCCTGAGAAGAGTATACATGAGATATAGAAACATTGTAGGAGGGTTCCTTTGATGAAGAATGGAGTTTGCGCCCTCCACATGAATAGATCCACTTCAGGAATTGCACACTTCACTAAGGGGAATCATGGCATGCTCATAATAAATCATATCTTAGCCCAAACACACCACAAGTATCCCAACAAAGGTGCTATGGCCTCCACCAATATATATCCACAGACAAACTGTAACACCCTGTTTCCCCCAGATTGTAAAAATACCTGAACTGGCCAAGGACTATGGCAAAACTCAAAAGTATGAATATGTGTTGTAAATGGACCTGCAGGAAGAGGTCAATGAATGTAAATGATAGTTTGAATTTATTGCAGAACTGCTGAGAGGGGATGTGCGGAAAAGAGACCATGATGGTGGTGGAGGGCACCTTGAAAAAGGGGTGTTAACTTCCACTGAGAATTTAATACCGTATTTGGACTCCACTGGCCCGGAGAACCAAAAGCGGCTCGCTGGCCCTAAAAATTAATGGCTCGCAGACTGGTAGGCGGATGTCTTGATGAGGGATGGGATGGTGAACCGCCCATCCGTAGGGACGTCAGGCTTGATCAGTGCGAGGGAAATCGTGCCACATGCAACCTCGCGAGAGGATAAGGCGTATGGCTGAAACGATTGACAGGGGGCAGACGCGAGGGGAACTCTGGCAATTTTTACACAGAGTGAGTGATCGCAGAGAGGAAGGATTGCAACCTTCACTCCTGGGCACTGGCAGACAGAGAGACGCAGATCTCAGGACATCGTGGTCTCAGCTCGGGGGTGACTAGTGGTAAATCCATTTGGAGTCACTACGCCTACGGTTGGGTGGAAACGAGCACCCCTCTCAGCAACCCCTTCCATTACTGAAGTTATATCTGATAAGTGTTTTACTTATATTGCATTCTAAAATTTATATGCTGTCACATATATTCATGGACTGTGGAATTGTAAATGTTTCCTGTGAAGGAATTGTCTGTACAACAATTGTTAATACG
>ML776595.1:237664-249267 GCA_009831015.1 Picea engelmannii | reverse complement strand
TGGGAGATTAATCCAAAGTTTTTAAAAAATTATGATAGTGGGTGTGTTACACAAACCCCTTGAATCTCCCTCTCCTTTCCCAAAACGAATGGATCTAGTTCCTCTAGTGCGTGCTCCTGCTTGAAACCCTCAATGGTGCGCATCCCTTCTCTTATGTACCTGTAGCTTATGTAGAATCTACCTGTGACTATATATATATGATGTAGAATGGTGAGGGAGGAATATTTCACCTCCGTGACCAAGTTTGGACCAAGTTGGGTGGGATCTTTCACCATCGAGCTGATCTCTAGGGTTTGTTAAGTCAAAACCCTCAAAACCCCTAAGTGCATGGCTTCACTAGCATGAAGCCATATATCAACTGATAAACAACATAATGAGATAATAGAGGCCCCTATCTCTCTCTGCTCACCTTGTCTCTCCAAATGAATATTACTTTATTTAATTATTAATTAATTAATTAAATCACTTTAATTAATTCATTATTCATTTTACATCTCAAAAGTGGTTTATCTCTCCTTGTGGATTCTCTGGCCACTGAAAATCACTTCACATCATCCTATCCTGTAGCTCTATTCCTCCTGATTTCGATGAACTATTACACTAAGAGGTTCCTCCAAGTATTATGCCTAATATGACCTCCTTAGTGATTTTAATTAACATATAGCCCAAAATAACTCAAAATTACGGAAATCGTCGGAATGCAGCGAAACAAAATCCAAGTTGTGCATAATGGATCATGATGATAAAATAATATGAGCGATGCAAGTCAGACCCCAGAAAACCCCTCAATATCTCATGTACTCGCTATAACCTCCATCTAGCTACTCTAGTCATCATAACACTCTGTAATATAATGATGTCCCAAAGTGGGGACATTACAAGGAGCACCTCTTCCATTCACAAATGTGGGTGAAGGGGACCCCACTGCATTTCATTGTTGATAATGGAAGCCAAAATAATCTAATCTCAGCAGAGGTCATCAAGCAGTTAGATTTGTTGACAATACCACATCCACAACCATACAACATTGAGTGGCTTCATCCAGGACGAGATCTCTGTGTCAGCCAGCAGTGTCACACGTCCTGCATCATCAAGCCCTTAAAGGATGACGTACGGTGTGATGTTTCCCCACTAGAAGTTTGTGATGTTATTTTAGGCCAACCATATATGTGTAAGCGTCATGTTGTTTATGATTCTCGACCCCATAGTGTCATCGTTACTATGGGGGGTTATCTCTATAGGGTACCAAAGGTAGTTCTTAATATTGTCGCGACAAAACAATGTTGCAAAGTAATTTCTCATACTGCAAAGTTTAGCCTCTTCACAATCCAGTCAGAAGGTGAATAGAAGGACATTGCAACCACTACAACCTTGGCCCAAGACCTTTCTATCCAAAAAAAATAGGTTGACAAGATTGTATAAGAGAAAAAAAATATTCTTTCTTCACCTACAGAGGTTACTTCGCACTGCCCAGTAAATCCAAGGTATAATGAAGCCCTTCATAGCAGCTCTATTGGCCACAACCATTTCCAGGCGTGCTTGGTGTTTTAACCATTATCCCCCATTAATATATCTCTTCATGATGCATGTTCACCAACAAAGTCCTTCCACACTCAAACCAAGGCAGATCATGCAGTTATATTTGTTGAATGGATCGAACCCCTCTGACAACAGGTTCATGACATCCTTCAAGAGGCTAATGCCAAGTACAAACAAAACAACTTCATTAGAAAGGAAAGTGGCTCACCAAGGTTTGGATTCATAAAAATCTTCCCCATCTCCCATGAGCACTTGATGAAATGGGGACCATTTCTTGTTAAGGGAGGAGGAATGATCCAAGTGGATATCGGTGGCCACCCACCTCTCCAACTGGATCAAAACCCAATTTTCCACGTTGGCAGTTTTTCTACTGTTTTTTGGGTCCTAAACGTTTGGGGTCCATTTTGAATTATTAAATGATGTTTTCTATCTACCAGGCCATTCAAAATGTGTACTCATCTGCTAGACCTTTCCAACGGTATACCGAGCACCCCAAATGGAGATCGTATGCAAAATTTATGCCCTCGGGACGTTGATGTATCAACTACCCCCATTGGGGCCCGCAAACCTTTTCGTGTTTCATCTTCTGGGGTTAGGTTTTTTGATGTTTTAGTTTTTATCATTAATGATTTGTGTTAAAAATTCCTTTCGAACCTCATTATAAACACATCTACTTGTGAATGAGCGCAATCATCACATCTCTTCTCAGAGATAATCTACCACCATTCTAGCAAGTTCATTTCACACTACATTTTTTTTATTGTTCCTGTACATTTTATTCATTAATAGTTATTGTATCTCTTTTTTTCTTGCAATATCTCTACATGTCTATTTTTTATATCTCTGCCTTCATTTCATTCTCAGCAAAATCTAGATCCCTCTTGAAGGGGGCAACCTCCCAATGAGATACTCTCCAAATAAAATGTTTTTTTGCTTGCTCATTACATTGCTTGAACCCCTTTATATAGTGCTACCAACCACCTAAGAACATTCTAGAGGAGGAACCCTCTAATAAGTCCTGTTACATTTATTGCATTCACATAGGCCTTATTTATTAAAAATGGACTTTATACATAACAATACTTATCTATTATTATTCCCCTTGGGTGCCTCCATAGGTACCCCATATTATTCCCCTTGGGTGCCTCCATAGGTGCCCCATATTATTCCCCCTAGCTATACTACACCCACTGATCCCTATATGCATTCAACATAGTCGAGACCCATATCAAAATGAGATCATCCATGGCTAGGAAATTGAGTGAACCGTCCATATAATATCCTCATCACTCAAATATCTTCTCCATAAAGATGATACCATCCTTAGGTACCTAGCTTCTCAAGGGGATACCATCCACCTCTTTGACCTAGAATCCTTAGTCTTCAACCTAAATTTCTCTTTGAGGCAACTGCCCCCTTCATCCCATAGTGTGGTCCTCTAGGTCCAAGGTATGAAAACCCTTCCCCTTGCACCCCCTTGTTTCGAGTAGGGAAACTCCATCATCGATGATACCATTAACATAAATGTTGAGGTCGTCCAACATCTTAAAAGTATTCAATTAGGATCCTCCTTATAACATAAAGATATTGTCAACTTTACCACCCTCCTTCACAAGTATGTAGATGTCTTCACATGGAAGTACAAGGACATGAAAGACATGGATCCTTTCATGGTCATTCATAAATTTATAAGTTACAAATATATTGAGCTAGTGCAACAATGTCGAAGGGCCATGAACAATAAGACCACCGATAAAGTCAAAACTAAAATCTACAAGCTCCTCAATGTCAAATTTCAATCGTGCCATCAATTATTTTGAATGGATTTCAAATATAGTTATGGTCATGAAAAATATGGGATCCATCCATGTTGGTGTTCACATTAGGGGCATCAACATAGCCTTCCCTAAAGACAATTCTCCTCTCCCCTTCATTGATTCCACAATAGGGTTCAAGATGATGTCTCTCATGGATGAATTTTCTGGTTATAACAAAATCTACACTTCTTTCACCGCCCCTTGGGATACTGTCTATTACAAAGTTATGCCTTTTGGCCTAAAGAATACATGCACCACCTATGAACATGAAATGAAACTCATGTTCCAAGACCTCATAAGTGATATTGTCGAATCCTATGTGGATGACCTTATTAGTGAATCTCAAATATGGTGTGACCATGTTACTGATATCTGCACAATATTTGAACATGTTCATAAGTTTTGCATCAAGCTCGACCTTGAGAAGTATATCTTCAATATTGAAGCTAGTAAGCTCCTCAATATCATTGTCCCCTATTGGTGTATATAGATTAACCCTAAGAATATTTTTTCCATTCGAGATATACCCTCCCTTCATACAACTATTGAAATTTGATCCTTTGTAGAGAAGCTTGAGGCCATCTAACAATTCCTTGTTAACTTCACCCACCATTCCCACACTTTAAAGGCTCTACTCAAGAAGGACATCACGTTCACCTGGATATAAGAAACCATGCAATGTTTTGAATATTTGAGGGAGATTTTGGTCTCTCCTCCTATTCTCTCTCCCCTTCAATGATTACCATGTCATCCTATATGCCTCAATAGCCAAAACCTTTGTAGGAGGGTTGCTTTCCCAAAAAGAGGAAAATGGGATTGAATGCACCATTTATTATATCAGTTGCACCTTTCTCCCCCATGAGGTTGAGTAATGGAAATAGAAAAACAATGTCTAGACCTCTTCTTTGCTACCAAGAATCTTTTTCATTACATTCTCAAGCAAACAACATGCATGACTATTCAACATGACCCCTTCCTCTATCTCCTCAGTAAGACCAACCTCGTTGGCCATGCATGTTGGTTGATCCTCCTTCTAGAAGAGTTTGACCTTGAATTTGTCAATTAAAACTCCAATAAGGGCATGGTCATGGATGATTACCTAGGTGAGGCTCGTCTTCCAATGTGTTCTATCGATCACACAAATGATGCCTTCCTGACAAGACCATATTTCATGTCTAGGAAATAATCATCACCACCCATAATTGGTACAAAAATGTGGTAATATATACGTATTTACGTGAGTATGAGGATGGAACATCCCCTTTTAGAAGTATCACATCCACGTGGCTTCCTCACATTATATCATAGTTGGAAGGATGTTATATAAATGTTCCTTTGATATTATCCTTCTTTGATGCCTCAGCCCAAAAGACACTAAGTTGACCATTTGGGACTATAACCAGGGGGTTTGTGGCAGACACACTTCCAAAAAGTCATTCGGGTAGGATACTACTATCCCACCTTGGTTTATAACTATTTTCTCTTTGTCCATAGTTTCTCCCATTGCCAAGCACACACTAATTAGATTAACAGCCCCACTACTTCTATACATCTTGTATCACCATTATGGTTGTTCATGACATGGGATCTCAATATCATTAGAAAGATTCATCCTACCTCCTCATATAAACATAATTCCATCCTAACTTCCACATAATATTTCACGAAGTGGGTTGAGGCCATCCTCCTACTAAGAGCTCCAACCAAGTTGTGGCCTTCAAGAAGTGGGTTGAGGACATACTCCTACATGATTTTTTTTATAATGGTGGGCCCTTCAATAACCATCAAATGAAATATATTTGTAATAAGTACATGATCCATCAATCATTTTCATTGCCCCATTATCCCCAAGCTAATGGCCAACCCAAAGAGTTCAATAAATATCTAGTCTCCATTCTTAAAAGCATTATTTCAGCCTTCAAAAGGGATTGGCACTTAGAGATCTTTCTTTCCCTCTGGGCCCACCATTCTTGCATGCACACATTGATAGGTGTCACTCCCTTTTCCTTGATGTATGGGGATAAAGCAGTTCTCCCACTCAAGGTTGATATTCCTTCTCTCCTAGTCGCATCTTTTTCCTTAACCCCAAAAAGTGAATTCCTTGCCACTTGCCTCACCAACTTAGAAATGTTGAACAAGCAATTCCTCCAATATCTTCAACACAACAAACTATATGAGAAGAGGTTGGTAGTGGCCTACAAAAGGAAAGTTGAATCTCGTGCTTTCAACATACACGATCTAGTAATCAAATTGGACTATCTATACAATAAGAATGGAAGCTTTTTCCCCCAAGTGGGAAGGTCCCTTCACCATCCTTATTGGTCTAGGTAACAATGTTTATCACCTCACAGATTTCAAAAGTGACCCATGAAAATATCCAATTAACTCCTCTTATCTCAGACCCTTCTTTCTTAGCATTTCTCTTTCTCACCTTTTCACCAACAGTCCAAGGTGACCACTGCTAACCTTGGGAGAGTCCCATGTTTTAACATGGCTTTATTAAGTTGAATGTGTTATCACTCCAAGAAACTCCTCAGGGTTGCAGGCTAAGGATGCTTGGTAACTTAGAAATAATGTGTGTATATGCTTGGAACAATGGGGTCTTTAATGATCAATGTAATAGACAACTCATACATCTAAAGAAACAGTGCTTTCAGGAAACAATAATCAGATCAAGTAAATTGAAAGGAGAGGATGAAGAACACTATTCTTGATTTCCAAATACAACTGAATGTAGGGCTTAATGCAAGATAGAGAGAAATCCTTTAATTTCAAGTCTATGAGCTCAATAAAGAGATAACAGTCTTCATGAACTAAAATAAACTGAAACAAAGTACATAAAGGGAAAGATGGATAATTTTGATATTGAAAAAGAAAGGAAACTGAACTTTATTTCTGCAAATAAAAGTCTATACAGTGGCACAAAATATCTCCCAGTTTGAACCCTTGTCTCTTAAAAAATATAGGCATTTATAGCATATTACAATCAGTTTTAAAGATCCTAAAAACTTGGATCTTTATCTAAAAATAGCAATTCAAATCTAACTAAAAAACTTGATAATAAAGACTTAATGACTAAAATAGCATTTGAATTGTCTTCAATCTCAAACTTCAACATCTGTATTCTTCAGTCTTCTGGAATCTGTGGTGTCATGAAACATGCAGAGGCACCTGTCTTGGCAGCTGGATTTCTTCAGTTGTTCATAGTAGATACTTTAGGAGAGTTGTTTAGCATGTGGTTCTCAAAATTCCCTCGAATCTTTGATGCAGAGTCCTTTGCAAGCAATTTTTTATCCCTTGATACTCTGGAACTTCTTTATAACCTGTGAAAAATGACCTGCTTCGTCCTTGGCTTCCAAAAATGCTTTTTCTTCTTTCAACAGCTAACTCGCCTTATGATTCGCTGGTTAGCTGGTGAAAGCGCTGCCTTTCACCAGCTAACTGGTTGTAAAATTACGTTGTGTGTTGGTGAAAGCTCTGCCTTAGACCAAAATGAACTTTCACCTCCAAAACTGTGATTTCAACAAAAACTCAATGTGTCTCTGCTTTATCCCCTTGCATGTTCACAACAACTTGAGAAAGCACTTGCAAATCTGGGTGTGATTTTTTCTTTTGCTTCAATTTTCTGATTCTCCTTTTAAGGCGCTTTGCTAACCACCATAGACTATTGTAGTCTTTGGTGATATTTTGTTTCCTCTTCTTTTCCTTGACACTTTCACGAGCCAACTTTTCAAATGCAGCGTTGGTTTCTGCAAAATTATCGGACAACTTCTTATATATTTTCTTTATTACCCTCTCTAAGACCTCCTGCTGAGCGATCACTTCTTTGAGATGCTTGATTTTCTGTGTTTTCTTCGACTTGGTGCTCTTTGATGTTTCTCCTTCCTCAGTGTGAGTAAAGGTGTCATAATTCTATGCAAACTCAATTGAATGTTTAGGACTCTTGATGACAGGGATCTCATCTTCTTGCTCTGGTTCTGAGTCTGTGTAGGGCAGGTTTAAGATGTTTGTTCTCCTTTCTGTAGGTTGCTCTGTAGTAGTCTCAAAATTCAATTTTTTCTTTGACCTGTGAGATTTCACACCAGAGATTCTATATTCTGGAGGTCTTGGAAGGGTTCTCCTCTTCCTCAAGCTACTTTGAGGAGTCAATTGCTTCTTTCCTACCTTCCTCTGTTCATTTGTAGGCTGAGTTTGAGTTTCAAATCCCTCCCAAAAAAGAAAATGTTTCCAGGTCCTTCCCTTCTGTCTTAGCTCTTCCAGAATGATCAATTTAATAAGGCCAAAGTGGCACAGAGTGTTATTCATGCTTAGGGGTTCAGCTCTAATCTTTTTACAGACCTTAGTTAAGCTCTTATGCAAGAAGAAAGGAAGATTTAGGAGAGTTTTACCTGTGAAATGGTCTAAGATCTTGAAGTGATACAACATCAGTTTGTCATACCTGCCTTCTGAAGTTATGTAGAGTTGGATTCCCTTAAAAAAATCCTTCCACTCATCCTCTAAATGGGAAACTAGCATGCTATCCTTCCATGCACTATGTCTGAATTCCTCCTTCAAATATGCTCTGAAATTCAAGTTTTTGGTGGCAGTCGTTTTGAACCAACTCTGGCCCGACCTTGGTAAGCTGGTTGTTGCAGCGATGGAAGCTTCATCCACAATGATCTCCAAGGACCCAACACAAGCATTATTCCTATCAAACGTTTTAGCAAACGCTTCTGCTGTTAATTGATGACAGCCATTTTGTAACCTTTCAACAAATTCCATACATCCTGCGTTTGAGAAGTGTTTCTGCACTTCTGGATGCATCTGTAGGAAGGATAGACTTTCCAACTCTTTTCTCAGTAAATACCCACTGTGTCTCCTCACCATCTACAACTCAAAACCTGAAACGACTCTGTGCACCAATCACTGCAAATTGTTGTTCAGGCCAAGGTCTTGCGCTGGTGAAAGCACTCGGCTCTGTCTTTCAACATTAGAAACTTAGCATGCATTTGTGAGTGATGCGTGTTAGGGAAGCGATGAAACAATTTGATGTTTTCAGCCAGGTAGTACAACTCCTGTACCTTCAATAATGGATTCGAATTTTCCATTTCCGATGCCATGATTGTGAAGCATGCGTTACTGAACAAGATCTGATTTGTAATTTGATTTGGACGTGCAACTCGAGTTTCCATGATTATCCACTTTCACCAGCGCATCCTTCTTGATTACATGATGTGGGTTGATCGTATCATCATTTGATTTTTAAAACGTGGATAAAACACACGTGATTCCCACTTTCACCAGCTAATGCCCCGTGAGAAGCGCTCCTCGGCTGTTGAAAATCCCCGCTTTCACCAGCGCACAACCCGTGAGAAATGCTCCTTAGCTGTTGAAACTCACCACTTTCACCAGCTAACTATCACCTTTAAAACACACGTTAGCTGTTGAAAGCGTTTTATGAAAATTTTAAAGAGAAGACCTTTATGGGTCGTCTTATTTCGAAGAAAAAAATCAAAACCTAAGTCTTACTACTAGAAAAACTCAAAAACAAATTTGAGAACGCTACCAATAGTCATGCTATCAACCACAAAATGCAACCATAGTAATGGGTTCATTTTGGGAGCTAACATTTGGCTCCAACTGGGATGGGCATCTCCCTGTGAGGTGACCAAGAACCTAGCTAGACTCAGTAGCCTTTATTACAAATTTAAAAAAAAAATCTTAAAAATAGTTTTGTTGGTACCATTGGGCATGGAGTTATTCAAGTGACAAACAAAGAAAATAGAACTGAAAAAGAATATGTACAAGTAGAACAGGGCTTTTAAGAAAAAGCCTTATGAAAAATAGGTCTTCAGAAAGCGCCCGTTGAAAGGGCCACCTGCTACCTCCTCGCCTGAAAGATTTTGGAGAACAAAGGTATTGCTCTGCTGCACCGCTGTTATGACAAAAGGACCTGTCCAAAGAGCCTCAAATTTGTCGTGTTTCCCCTTCTCTTGCCTTGCTGCATCCCACTTTAAGACTAAATCCCCTGTTTTGAAGACATTTGATTTGACTTTCTTGTCGAAAGTCTCTTTGATTCTTTCTTGATGCAATTCTGTTTTTTCCAAGAGTTGCTCTCTATATTGTTGTAGCTCTACAAAATTATGAATTCTCCGGGTCAAATCACTTGGTTCAGAATCAGTTTCTTGTAAAAAAATTGCAACCGGCAGTGCAAGTTGAACAGGAAATATGGCTTCAGTACCATATACCAACTTGAAAGGAGATGTACCAATTGATTTCTTACATGTAACCCTGTCAGCCCACAAAGCAAACTTCAGCTTGGAATCCCAACCTCTGGCATTTTGTTCAAGCAGCTTCTTTATAATTCTGACTAAACTCTTGTTGGATGACTCAGCTAAGCCATTCCCTTGCGGATAGTAAGTTGTGGAATGTACCAGCTGAATTCCCATCTCTTCACACAATTTCACCAAGTGTTTATCTTTGAATGTAGCGGCGTTATCAGTGACTATTCTCTTAGGGCAACCAAATCTAGAAAATATCTTTTCTTGCAGAAAATTTATGATGACAATATGATTGGCGTTCCGGGTGGGAATAGCCTCAATACACTTTGTAAAGTAATCAGTGGTAACAAGGATCCATCGGTGCTGCCCGCTAGAAGGCGGGTGAATTTCACCTATGAAGTCCAGGCCCCACTGCTGGAAAGGCCCTGTGACCACTATAGGTTTGAGGGGAAGAGACTTCAGTTGTTGTTTGCCATCAAATCTTTGACACTTGTCACATGTTCTCACAAACTCACATACATCTGAAAATAGGGATGGCTAGTAGTAACCAGATCTTAAGATTTTATGTGCAGTGGTTTTCCAATAGTGATGTCCCCCGCATTCACTATTATGGAATTCAATCATGACCTTAGCTGCTTCTTCTTGGTTTATGCACCTCAACAATAAACTTATTAGATTTTTCCAGAACAATAAGTTGCCATTGATGCATAAATTTACATCTTTTAGCTTCAAAGCCCTTCCTTGTGTTTTTGTCAAATCTGATGGGACTGATAAAGTCTGCAGAAAATAAATAATGTGACTGTACCATCTGAAATCAGCTAGGTGAGATGAGACTTGCATTTCTTCACCTTCCTTATCTTCTGAAGACTGAACATTATCTGCATTAATACTTACCAAATTTATTTCGACCAGCCTGCAATTTTCTTCTGCCAGAAGTTTGGCAAGGCCCTAACCCTTCACAAGTTTTGCTGGTTTAATTTCAACATCAAATTCAATCAACTTTGCTATCCACTTACTCCTTTTTCCATCTATGTCGGGTTGTATCAGCACATCTTTGACTAAACTGGAGGGAACGAAAGCTATTACCTTTGCCTGGAGGATGTAAACTCTGAAGGCTTTCAATGACTTGATAAGTGCATATGCTTGTTTCTCCAGCAATTCATACTTTACCTCTGCGTCCCTCAAGACCTTACTGAAGAAGGAAACTGGCTGCTCCTGATCATCGACATTTTTCTGCAAGAGTACTGCTGCGATTGTATCACTTGAAGCAAATGAAAAAATGTAAAATACCTTGGAGAAATCGGGGCTGATCAAAACAGGGGTTGTTGTGATGGCTTCCTTGATGGCATTGAATGAGTGTATGGCTGCTTCGGTCCATTTTACCTCGGAGTCCTTTCTTAACATAGCAATAATATGCTTTGTGAGTTCTGCAAAGTTTACTATAAACCTTTTGATAAAGTTTATAGTCCCAAGAAAAGACTGAATGTCCTTCTTTGATCTAGGAAGAGACAGATTTTTAATTGCTTCTACCCTTTTTGGGTCGATTTTCACCCCATCAGCTGAAACAATATGCTCAAGTAATTTCCCTTCCTTAAGTGCAAAATTTGATTTTTTTGGATTAAGAGAGATGTCATACCTTCGACATTTTAGAAATGTCCTTTTTAAGTGTTGCAAATGAAGTTCATGGTTGCTTGAGAAAACAGTGATATCATCGAGATATATCAGGACAAATTTATCTTTCTCTCCAATGAAAGCAATGTCCATTTCCCTTTGGAATGTCGCTCCTGCATTCATCAACCCAAAGGGAATCTTCTCGTAAATAAACGTACCCCATGGAGTGGTAAAAGCAGTCTTTTCTTTATCATCCGGATGGACAACAATCTAGTTGTATCCGGAAAATCCATCAATAAAAGACATCACCTTTGATCCTGACACCTTCTGCAAAATATGCTCCATTTTGGGCAGAGCGTAGTTGTCCTTCCTAGAG
>ML776595.1:183997-236932 GCA_009831015.1 Picea engelmannii | reverse complement strand
CTCCAAACACCTGCAATCTTTTAATCTTCCTCTCTTTGGCTGCATTCAGCCCCAAAAGTAGTGCCTCATACTCAGCAATATTATTAGTCACTTTAAAATCAAGTTTAAAGGACAAATGAGAAGTTTTCTTAGAAGGGGAAATCGATACCACTCCTGCTCCTGTTGATTCTTTGGTGCAAGCACCATCAAAGAACATGGTCCAAAGATCATCTTCTGCTGTTTCTGCGGGCTAAACTATGGTCTGGACTGTGGGCTTTCTGAGAAGAAATGTATCAGGTAATGAATCATCAATTTGCAAAAAACAAGATCCCATACATGTGTCAACCGAATAGATAGGATGATTGGATGGATTTTTCTCGTCACTGATTACATATGCCAACTGAGATTCCCTGTATAGTATTTTGTTCACTCCTCCAAAAACAGGGATAGTAGCATATGAGAGATCCATTTGAAGAGTGCCACCTAGCCTCTTCATCCACGATCTTGATAGTAGACATCCAAATTGAGGGGGTATGTCAACCACTACTATATCCATCACCATAGTCTTCATGGATGCTTGGGTTAAGGTTACAGCCAAATCCTTAATCATCCCAAGACATTTGAATTTACGAGAGTCAAAAGAGAAAAGGTCATGATAAGACTTGGTAATCTCCAGCCCAAGCTCATCCATGACCGCCTTTGGCATCAAATTGTGCGAAGCACCAGAGTCCAACAAACCATTATGGAGTGTTTTCTCATGAATATTTAGAGAGATGTAAAAGGGAGGACAACTTTCATCTCTGTCTTCTATCATTTGGCCCAGAGTAATGGTTGGATTTTCATCATATATGTTGAGGATATCAGCAGAAAGGGATACAGATTGGGGATCTAGAGTTTTGAGGATATCCCTTTTGAACATTTCATTTTTCATTAACTCGACTAGAGGAATAGGAATTTTAATTTTTTGTATTTCAGCTTCAAAATTGAATGAATATGGGACTTTATCAGAAGCTTTATAAGAAACCTTTACCTGATTCAAAGGAGCTTCCTGATTGCTTTGTTTTTCAACAGGAGGCTGACTTTCTGGAGTTTGATGCTTGACAGGGGCAACAGTCTTTTTGGGAGGAGTTGATGCTTTCACCTTTGAAGGATTTGCTTGTTGATACTATGATGTATGATCTTTTTTCTTAACAGGGGCTGTGCTCTTTTCAGGAGAGGTTGGTGCATCTTGTTGAGCAGTATCAGATTTAGATCGGAGGTTATATCTATTCTTGTCTTCTTTTGTGAAAATGCCATCATCAATAAGATTATATTCTGTCTGTTCAGTCATCAATGATTCCTCATAGTTGTGTTGTGTTAGATAAGATTCCCCTGTCTCTTCTCCAACACAATGAATGTTACCTTCTCCACCTTCTTGATCTTCACCATCGTCTTCTTCCATCACAACATTTTGAAGAGGGACCTTTATCCTCTGATCTTCAATAGGATTCTTTTCTCTTTGCAAGATCTGAGTTGGTTGATTATTTATTCTGAAGTTGTTGGGATTTTGATTTGGATTCCTGCCTGCAGAATCATAAGTGCCTCTTCCCTTCACAGGCTGTTTATTTTCGATCTTGAGCTTAGATATCTCAGAGGTTAGAGACTCTAGCATCATAGCCATTTTATCAAGTTTCGGATCATCACTTGATGAAGAAGAAGCCTCATTCCTCGACCTTCTTCTATCAGAATCTCCTTTCCGCTTTTGGGAGGCTAGAATATTTGATTCCACTTCAAGGGAAGCATCTTGCATGAGAGATAATGAAGGTGAACTCCTTTCTATCAACAATAAACAGAAATATGAGTCAAAAGCATCGAAATATGTGATCTTGGCAGAAGCATCCGAAGGTTTTATCTCTGTTGGTATTTTTCCATACATCCGGTTAAATCTTTTAGTGAAGTCAGAGACTGACTCACTACTTTGTTTCCTTAGGTTCCCAAATTATGTGATATAGTAGATGAAATCTCTTTTGTCACCCCAATGTTTCAAAAATGTCTCATCCAGTTGCTCGATTCCAGATATGGAACTAGAAAGGAGTTCTTTGAACCATTTCCTAGCATGGCCATCTAGGCTTTGGACAAAGACTCGTGTCCAAACATCTTCTTCTTCAATATTAAGGTTTTCAGCATAACTGTAAAAAGCCTCAATATGTTCTTCAGCAGACACATCGCCTTCGCCTGTGAATTTGGGCATATACTTCTGATAGTCTCCCATTGGCATGGATGATACTGGGTTTGGCAATATGAGTGGTGCATACCTAGCAACTAGGATTTGTTGCATCTTAGTCAAAGGAGGTGGTGCAACCATAACTATCAAGGGTGAGGAAAATGATGGTTTCTTTTTCAAGTCTTCAAGACTGGAGGAATATGAAAGAGGTGAATCTTCTAATGGGAAAGAGGTCTGATAAGAGGCTCTGTAAAAATTTGCAAGTTGTCCAGCCAAATTTTCTTCACCTTTAGCAGATATCTCTTGGAGGAGATGTTCAACAGCAAGGAGGTTATTATAAATATTCAAATGATCTTCTTGTTGCTGAGAATGAAAAGACTCAAGGGAAGAAGAACTGTGGCTTCTTTCTAAAGTCTTGGGTGTTTTTTCAATCAAATCTAAATCTATCAATTTATCATCATTAGGATTTTTCTGTTGATCAAAAAGAATTTGTTCTTCTACATAAATTACAACTGTTTTTTCATCAATGCTCTCTGAAAAGAACTCAAATTTTTTTGTAGTAGATTTTCCAGAACTGAAAAGAGGATTACCTTTTGTATCTGATTTTGAAATTTGACCTTGAATTGTCTTTCCTTTTCTGCGAATTAATTCTGGATTGGACACTGGCGTGACAGGTGATTCTTGAGGATTCACCCTAGTATTGATCCTCTTAGGAGCCAGGATGAACTTGTGGATTCGCCAGATAAATAATTACAACCAACTAAAAATGTCTAATCTTTGTCTATCATCAAAGATCAGCTCTGTGTCGTATCCCAGGAAAGTAGAGCTTGAATTTTGTCTCCCCGACAACGGCGCCAATTTGTTATCACTCCAAGAAAATCCTCAGGGTTGTAGGCTAAGGATGCTTGGTAACTTAGAAATAATGTGTGTATATGCTTGGAACAATGGGGTCTTTAAGGATCAATGTAATAGACAACTCATACATCTAAAGAAACAGTGCTTTCAGGAAACAATAATCAGATCAAGTAAATTGAAAGGAGAGGATGAAGAACACTATTCTTGATTGCCAAATACAACTGAATGTAGGCCTTAATGCAAGATAGAGAGAAATCCTTTAATTTCAAGTCTATGAAATAAACTGAAACAAAGTACAGAAAGGGAAAGATGGATAATTCTGATATTGAAAACGAAAGGAAACTGAACTTTATTTCTGCAAATAAAAGTCTATACAGTGGCACAAAATATCTCCCAGTTTGAACCCTTGTCTCTTAAAAAAGATAGGCATTTATAGCCTATTACAATCAGTTTTAAAGATCCTAAAAACTTGGATCTTTATCTAAAAATAACAATTCAAATCTAACTAAAAAACTTGATAATAAAGACTTAATGACTAAAATAGCATTTGAATTGTCTTCAATCTCAAACTTCGACATCTATATTCTTCAGTCTTCTGGAATCTGTGGTGTCATGAAACATGCAGAGGCACCTGTCTTGGCAGCTGGATTTCTTCAGTTGTTCATAGTAGATACTTTAGGAGAGTTGTTTAGCATGTGGTTCTCAAAATTCCCTCGAATCTCTGATGCAGAGTCCTTTGCAAGTAAGTTGTTATCCCTTGATACTCTGGAACTTCTTTATAACCCGTGAAAAATGACCTGCTCCGTCCTTGGCTTCCAAAAATGTTTTTTCTGCTTTCAGCAACTAACTCGCCTTATGATTTGCTGGTTAGCCGGTGAAAGCGTTGCCTTTCACCAGCTAACTGGTTGTAAAATTACGCTGTGTGCTGGTGAAAGCTCTACCTTAGCCCAAAATGAACTTTCACCTCCAAAACTGTGATTTCAACAAAAACTCAATGTGTCTCTTCTTTATCCCCTTGCATGTTCACAACAACTTGAGCAAGCACTTGCAAATCTGGGTGTGATTTTTGCTTTTGCTTCAATTTTTTGATTCTCCTTTTAAGGCGCTTTGCTAGCCACCATAGACTGTTGTAGTCTTTGGTGATCTTTTGTTTCCTCTTCTTTTCATTGACACTTTCACAAGCCAACTTTTCAAATGCAGCGTTGGTTTCTGCAAAATTATCGGACAACTTCTTATATCTTTCCTTTATTACCCTCTCTAAGACCTCATGATGAGCGATCACTTCTTTGAGATGCTTGATTTTCTGTGTTTTCTTTGACTTAGTGCTCTTTGATGTTTCTCCTTCCTTAGTGTGAGTAAAGATGTCATAATTATGTGCAAACTCAATTGAATGTTCATGACTCTTGATGGCAGGGCTCTCATCTTCTTGCTCTGGTTCTGAGTCTGTGTAGGGAAGGTTTAAGATGTTTGTTCTCCTTTCTGTAGGTTGCTCTGTAGTAGTCTCAAAATTCAATTTTTTTTTGACATGTGAGATTTCACACCAGAGATTCTATCTTCTAGAGGTCCTGGAAGGGTTCTCCTCTTCCTCGAGCTGCTTTGAGGAGTCAATTGCTTCTTTCCTACCTTCCTCTGTTCATTTGCAGGCTGAGTTTGAGTTTCAAAGCCCTCCCAAAAAAGAAAATGTTGTCAGGTCCTTCCCTTCTGTCTTAGCTCTTCCAGAATGATCAATTTAATAAGGCCAAAGTGGCACAGAGTGTTCTTCATGCTTAGGGGTTCAACTCTAATCTTTTTACAGACCTTAGTTAAGCTCTTATGCAAGAAGAAAGGCAGGTTTAGGAGAGTTTTACCTCTGAAATGGTCTAAGAGCTTGAAGTGATACAACATTAGTTTGTCATACCTGCCTTCTGAAGTTATGTAGAGTTGGATGCCCTTAAACAAATCCTGCCACTCATCCTCTAAATGGGAAACTGGCATGCTCTTCTTCCATGCACTATCTCTGAATTCCTCCTTCAAATATGCTCTGAAATTCAAGTTTTTGGTGGCAGTCGTTTTGAACCAACTCTGGCCCGACCTTGGTAAGCTGGTTGCTGCAGCGATGGCAGCTTCATCCACAATGATCTCCAAGGACCCAACACAAGCTTTATTCCCGTCAAACGTTTTAGCAAACACTTCTGTTGTTAATTGATGACAGCCATTCTGTAACCTTTCAACAAATTCCATACATCCTACGTTTGAGAAGTGTTTCTGCACTTCTGGATGCGTCTGTAGGAAGGATAGACTGTCCAACTCTTTTCTCAGTAAAGACCCACTGCGTCTCCTCGACATCTGCAACTCAAAACCTGAAACGACTCTGCGCACCAATCACTGCAAACTGTTGTTCGGGCGAAGGTCTCACGCTGGTGAAAGCACTCGGCTCTGTCTTTCAACATTAGAAACTTAGCATGCATTTGTGAGTGATGCGTGTTGGGTAAGCGATGAACCGATTTGATGTTGTCAGCCAGGTAGTACAGCTCATGTACCTGCGATAATGGATTCGAATTTGCCATTTCCGATGCCATGATTGTGAAGCATGCGTTACTGAACAAGATTCGATTTGTAATCCAATTTGGACGTGCAACTCGAGTTTCCATGATTATCCACTTTCACCAGTGCATCCTTCTTGATTGCATGACGTGGGTTGATCGTATCATCATTTGATTTTTAAAACGTGGATAAAACGCACGTGATTCCTGCTTTCACCATCTAATGGCCCGTGAGAAGCGCTCCTCGGCTGTTGAAAATCCCCGCTTTCACCAGCGCACAACCCGTGAGAAATGCTCCTTAGCTGTTGAAACTCACCACTTTCACCAACTAACTATCACCTTTAAAACACACGTTAGTTGTTGAAAGCATTTTATAAAACTTTTAAAGAGAAGACCTTTATGGGTCGTCTTATTTCTAAGACAAAAATCAAAACCTAAGTCTTACTACTAGAAAAACTCAAAAACAAATTTGAGAACGCTACCAATAGCCATGCTATCAACCACAAAATGCAACCATAGTAACAGGTTCATTTTGGGAGCTAACAGAATGAAGTCCCATACTCCTTGAAGGGACCTTTGTGGGGCCAATTGGGTCCTCTCGTCATCAACTTTGGCCACCTCCTACCTGGTAGTCCTCAATCCCCTTATCTTTCCCTTCACATCCTTCTCTTACTAGCCTTGTATGCCCTTCTACTCCCTCTTCTACTTTTCTAGTCTACCAGACACTCAGGGAAAGCTTTGCCCCTTTGTTATAGCCCCTCTCTCTACCTTTTCTTTGGTCACCTCCCAAGTGGTTGGTTCTTCCTTGGGTCATCATCTTGAGTAGGGCTTGACTTGAGTTGTTTTGCATCCTAGTGGGATTAACTACCACTTTTCCTCTTCAAATCAATTGATGCACTTGTCAGATCTCATAAACTGCAGCTATGGGGTCACCTTCTTGATTTCCCTCCTTGCTTCCTCTCCCTTTGCTCATAGGCCATTGGCATTGGCCTTCTCCATGCTAACACAACTCTGAGTTATCATATGTCATTGTTGTGCTCATGGTGACACATATTAGTGTATGTTGCCTCTCATGCCCACATTATCTCTTAGTCAACATATATCACCTAGCCCCCTTTTCCAACCTCATGTCAACGCCACCTCCTTTCTTCTCTTTCCTTTGTTAGAATTTCCCTAGTATTTGCCACCTCCTTTCCTTTCCTTCTCCCTCCTTCCCTTCCTTGAGAGTCGATGTTCATGCCCTACTCATGGCAAGTCACTAAACTCTGTGAATGCAGATACTAAATCGCTCCAACATAAGCCTACGCCATCATGCCTCACCCACATATAACTATAGTTATGACACTCTTTCTCTATCTTTTTATGTTACTAGTGAGTGATTTTATAGTTGAGTTGCTATTATTATCATTAAATCCACTTATATGTTGCTCACATGTTTTAGTTTTCATTCATGCATTAATTGAAATTTGTGGATGTCTAATCTCATAATTTAGCTATTATATTATTTACATGATAGCTAGACTTGTTAATTTTCTTGTCATTTACATTTCATGTTTAGCTACTATCATTTTTACATAATAATTAAGTTATGTAATTAAGATTTTTTATTCATGAATATAATATCTCAAAACAAAGCTCTGATAGCACACAACAACTACCATGGTTGTTTGAGGTAAAGGTTTCATGCAAGGTCTTCGAAAGTGTGAGCGCATTGTTGATTTGGTTTGTACCACCACCACCCAAGCGAGGTGTATAAGTCAAATGCACATAAGGGTATGATGTGATGTTGTGTGTATGGACCACTATGACCTTAACACCTTCATATCTTCAATTACTCATACGTGGTGGCCTATTGTTCAAGCATGCCACGTGTATCAAAACTTGAGTGGTGTGATTCAAAATTGAGTTTGATGGTGATATTTGTAGCATAAAGGACGTTGATTGTGTGGAGTGGGTCAGATCCACGTCATCTCATAAAGAATAAATATATTTTTCATGACTTTGGCTACTCAATTTAATCGACATTTAGCATATTTTGAAATCAGTGTAAAAATATTGAGGTTGATGTGAGAAAATAGATATTGTAATAAAGTTTTTAATCAACCTCGTACATTATGTCCATTAAGATTTTTGTTAATATTTTTTTTTTATTATTTTTAGTTTTAAAATTATTATTAGTCTCTGTCAAGGGAATATAGTAATGAGTTTGTTATTAATTTGATATTAATTTGCCTTATATTTTAAAATTTATGTATGTATTATAATGTTTAACTTAATAAAATAAAAATAAAAATTTATATAATAAAAATATTTGTTTTTCTTATTTTTTATTGGTTGATATATTCCAAGTCTTATTGTTGCCTTCAAGTATTTTAATATTTGAAATTAATTACATAATCAATAAACTTGATTATAAGTACCTAGTACCTTTTATATAAAAAATTAAGAAAAAATGTAAAAATGCCATGTGTTCTCTCATTATTACTATCCATTTATTTCACTATTATTACATTTCAATAAACTTGGTTATAAGTACCTAGTAACTTTTATATCAAAAATTAAGGAAAAAAAGTAAAAATGTCATGTGTTTTCTCATTATTACTATCCATTTATTTCATTATTATTGCATTTATTATTTTCTTTTATCATTAATACAAAGTGTACTCCTACTAAAATAATACAAAATGATATACATATAATTATGTATGATGACATATGTGTAATTTCTTTTTAATAGTAATTTTGAATTTCTTTTTAAATGAAAATAAATTAGTAAAAATATAGTTAAAGATGAAAAACAAAATGATATAAACAACTTATATATATATATCTTTCCCTTTTAATAATGATTTTGAATTTTTCTTTAATAAAGACAAATAATAATTATAGCAAATTGAAAATGGTTTTATAGTAAATTGACAATTGTTGGGACACTCTAACTAGTTCAATGATCCCATGTAGGTACACTCCATTTCCAAATTTACTTGACAGGGACTAAGCTGCCATGCAACCCTTGTTCAACCCTTGTTCTTATTAAATTAAGTATGATATTCACTTTCTTCATCTTTATAAGTAATTTTTAAACAAACAACAATACCACTATAAAGACTAAAAACTCCCTTCATTTCTTCAATGTTCTAATCTATCAAATGTTCTTGTGAGACATTGCTTTGTAATAAAAATATGTCCCAAAAATACATTAAAACAATTGACATTGCTTTGTAATAAAAAAATCCAAAAAATACACTAAAACAATTGAAATTCTTATTTATAAAATTAAAATATAAAATTTAATAAAATTTAAAAGGATTTACTCACATAAATATAAATATTTTTTTTAAGATTGAAATTCTTATTTATAAAATTAAAATACAAATTTTAATAAAATTTAAAATTATTTACTAACATGAATATAAATATTTTTTTAAGAATGTAAAGTTTTGTTATTTTATTTGTTTAAATTATATTTATAAATATATTACTATTAAATATAATTATTACAAAGGTGTTTTTTTTAAATATTAATTTAATACTATGCATAAATTCAATCGTAGTAAAGAAACAAGAAATTTAACTAAGAAGTTATAGTTTTATGTTGAAGATAATTTGTGAAGTAGGTTATATTTGGAAAATAGAATTTTTTTTCGAAATTTTTATTAAAGTATAATTTCATTTACATCATTAAGTCGAATTTTTGAATAGTTTAGTTGAATCAGCAAGTTCCAAAATAGTAAAAACAAGTAATATGAGGGCAATGTGATGCCTCCCGAAGACAAATACACAAAATACCAAAAGTGATAATTCAGGAAAAAATGAGTAATTCCACCACAATAGAGATCCAAAATGTATGTCCCTCACTCTTTAAGATAACTCAAAGATGTCAAGATGGGTGTGAGGACCATCAACCCCAATACTCCAAGGATAAAAAGATAATATGCCTTCCGGTTCCCGGAGCGCCCGTTTGGATAAGATGTCGACCTCTTTATTGAAAGTCCTGTAGATATGATGGACGCTGATATCTTGGAAAGTATTTGCAAGTTCACTAGTTTTTTGTTTCCATCCATCAAGGTCTACCGCCTAAAGATTTCCTTTATGAGTTAGCCAATTAATAATTACCTATGAATCACCTAGAATCTGAATTTTTTGGATGGACCACAAGGAAGCCAAAGTAAGAGTAGCCCAAGCGCCCATGAGTTTCGCCTTTGTGTTTGTGCCAGCCCCACAATTAATATGCCATTTGATAACATTTGTATCTAGATTTCTTATGAAACCTCCAACACCGCAACACCTGCCAGTTGATAGAGCCGCGCCATTAAAGCATGCAATAGAAAAACCTTCTTTGAGCGTAATGTTGCAGACCTGGGACGATATACATTTATGAGAAGAAGGGCGCCAAATATAGGATCCTCTAATATTGTGAGCCACTGCAAGGTGAGAGGGAGTTTTGTCTTCAAAAATTGATTTTTTCCTCTTGATCCAAATGTGCCAAAAAGTGTGTGCCGCTAGACCGATCGATGTTGCTTTGTCCTTAGACCAAATAGATAGGCAATCAGAGACTGAAGCAGCATTACTAATGCTTTTAATATTGAGGAGATTGTGCAGTCTAGCCCATATTGCCTTTATGAAGGTACAATGAATAAGCAAGTGATCTATATCTTCTAAATTTGTCTTGCAAAGGATGCAAATCCCTGGGCCTTCCCATCCTTTGCTTTGAAGAGTGTCCTAGGTCAATACCTTTTGGTTTCCAGCCAGCCAAATAAACAGTTTATTTTTTAGTTGTAAGTTCTACTTCCACAGGTTTAATTTCTAGCCACTTACCGTCGAATAGTCTAGAGTATAAATGAGAGCATTATACACATTCTTAACAGTCATGGTTCTGGAAGAGTCCCCCCCGGTCCACACAATGGTGTTTGGTGAATTCTGAAGACTAATTCTTGCGCCAAGAAGCACCCTATAGTACCAATCCCATTCTGAAGCAAGTCTACCACTCAGAACCAACGCCTCACTGCTAAGCCAAGTCTCTTTAATAAAGTTCACACTGTTGGGAGCTTTTATTTGAGCTAGGACTGTTTTCCTAAGAGTAATAAGATGAGAAATCAAGGGCTCCAAGAGGATGGATTTGCCTCCCATACTGATAATCCGATCCCTACCTATAGAGATAAGATGACCCGATCCTGGGCACCAACATTGCCAGTGCAAGATCAAATGTATAATACTAGTGAGGCTATTCCAGATTCGGGAAGCACCGAGCTGCCTATGGGATGACTATTTGTTCACAGTTGAGTTGTTAAGATATTTATCAATTAGAACTCTATGCCAGATCCCATCCTAAGTCAGAACTCTCCATAGAGTATTGACCAGTAAATCCAAATTAAAGAGTGTGAGATTCCTGAGGCCCCAGCCGCCACATTTCTTTGGTCTTGATAACAAATCCCATCTGCAAAGATGAAACTGGTGGTTTGACTTGCTTCCACTCCAAAGAAAATCAAACATCAACTTGTGAATTTTGTTTAGTATCGAGCGCAGAATGAGCTCCAAGGACATCCAGTATACATATTGGCTTTCCAACACCGCTTTGACCAAAACAAACCAGCCACTTATTACACCAGAGCCCGATCTTCCTTTCCATTTTAGTCACTAGACATATCCAATCTTCTTTCTTGGAGGGGCCAGTCTTTAAGTGGTAACCAAGATATTTGAAGCCTGAAGTCAGCTCAATAAAAGTGTATGAAAGAAGTTCCTTTAGAGGAGTCAAATCTGAGTTTGTTAAAACCCCAAAGTGAACGATAGTTTTTGTATTGTTAATCATTAAGCTCATGGAATTACAAAATATCTGAAGAATATTTGATATCACCCTCCATTCATTGATATTTTCCTTTGTCATAATAATGAGGTCATCCACAAATAATAGATGAACCACTTTGATCAATTTGGAAACTTTAATGGCTGTAATTGTGCCTTTAGTACTACTATTTTTAATCAAGAGGTTGAGCCCTTCCATAGCCAGGATAAACAACAATGGTTATAGTGGGAAACCTTGACGAAGCCCCCTACCACTTTTGAAAAAATCTGATGCCTCTCCGTTGAACAGAACAATGAAGATAGATGTGGTTACACAACTCATAATCCAATTTGATAACTAGATGCCAAAACCCACTGTAATAAGAATCAGTCTCAAGTATTCCCAATCTATGCAATCATAGGCTTTCCGCAAGTCAATTTTCTTCACCAGGGACTTTAATTTCTTTTTTTTATACTATGCATACTTTCATGTGTCGTTCCAATTGCGTCTTGTATCCTTCTGCCCTAGAGGAAACCCAATTGTTCCGCAGATAAGTGTCTCGAGAGTGTTGGCTTGATCCGATTAGCATTCACTTTGGAGATCGCATTATAAAAAAGGTTGCAAAGTGAGATCGACCGAAAGTTGTCAAAGGACACAGGTTTGTTTGTCTTTGGAAATACGGCCAAGAAAGTAGAATTCAATCCTCCTCTTAAGTTTCCTTTCACTCTCGAGTCCTCAAACACCTCAAGGAGGTCTTCCCCAACCAGATCGAAAAAGAAAGTAAAGAATTATGCGGTCACTCCATCTGGGCCCGGGCTCTTTTCTTTTTTGAAATGAAGAAGTACATCCTTCAATTCCTCCAAAGTGACCGGGTTGTAAAGGGAGCCTGCATCCTCCTCGCTCACCATCCTGGGAAAGAGACTTGATACACTGAATTTTTCAGTTATATTACAAGTAGAATGGGCCTTAAAAAAGTGTCTAAATTAATCCATCGCTTCTTCCTTTATCGCTCCCTGATCAGTAATGTTATTACCATTTCTATCTGAGATTTTCCATACATGTTTCTGGTTCCTATTATGGCTGGCCAACTTATGGAAAAACCTAGTATTATTGTCCCCACATTTGATCCAGGTTTCTCTGCTATGGAGTCTCTAGGACTCCTCCTCCTCGCGCAGGATTTTATTTCTTTTAATCTCTAGCTCCCTAATGATTTGTTCCTTTTCACGGATAGTATAATTCCCAAAGGAATTCGCCAAAATATCTTTAAGTTTGGATTCCAGCTTCTCCAGGATGGCCTTGTCTCTCTCTTTAGCTTCCTTAACCCAGAGTTTTGTTTGTGTCTTGAGTTCCTTTAATTTCCAGACCAGTCGACATTGTTTATCGCCTTCTGTGAGAAAACAAGGGTCTTCCCAAACTTTGTGTACCAAATCCAAGTAATCATCATCTTGTAGCCAAATTGCATTTAGTTTAAAAGGGTAAGCCTTATAAGTAGGGGGAATATCCAGCTATAAAAGGATGGGAGCATGATCTGAAACGAATGGATACTCCACCCAAGAACGGGAAAAACCCATAGTCTCCAACAAACCTTCAGAAACCAAGCATATGTCAAGACATCTCTCTATGGCTTCATGACCCGAGCAACCATTTCTCCATGTTGGTACCACTTTAATCGGCTTAACATCGATCAACTTCTTTGACATAAATAGATTCCTATAGTAATCCTCTGATAGTCTAGAAATGAAAGAGCCACCCCAACTCTCATCCGAGGAGATGATGATATTTAGGTCACCAACAATAATCAGGTTCTTGATAGATAAGATACCACTGTCGGCCAACGAGCTCCAAAACCTTCTTCCGATCTACACATGGGCCATTCACATTAAGTAGAGAGATTTCCTGATGATTGTTAACACCCCTTCCTGTTAATAGAATACCTTCGACTGTAAGAAAGGGAGCTAAATCATATAAATTCGGATCCCAGGTCACTAGTAAGCCTCCTGAATTACCGAAAACATTGAAAACACTCAAAACCCAAGCAGGACGAAGATGATGCATAAAATTTCTAGCCTTTTTTTCATGAGCTAGAGTTTTTTGTAGAAAGCCTATGTCAGGATGATTCTGATCCAACAGTCTACGAACCGAGGCTGTTTTGAGGGCGCCTCCAATCCCTCGAATATTCAGGGAAAGAAATAAAATTACTTAGCCTGTGCCATGGCTTTCATTTCTCTAAGAGCCCCACTATCTGTGGAGGAAGGGAGAGAGTCAACTGGCTGAGTAGGGATGCCCACCAACTTTTTACATAAACTTATCGTCTTTATGGGTGACAATTCGACTCCAATGCCTCGATACTAGGCATAATTCTTACCCTCCTTACCTGGATTCTTGGGAAGGGTTGATTATCCAGTTCCCAGGGGAGGATCGAGGATGGACTTCCCTAAGTAAGTAGGCAGCGACATGGTATCAGTAGAGTCATGGATATATGGAATCAAGGAATCGAGAACAACATTGAGGGTGGATTCATCATCCTCAGCCTCCCTGAACCCCGGTTCTATCAGAGGGAATGCTTGAGGGTCCGGAGGTGGTGAGGGATCCAATATCGGTCTCTTCAGTGAAAGAGAAAGGGGCTAAGGAGTATTATGAAGATGGACTCGGGAGAGTGAGAATGTAACATCCCCGACCACCCACAGGCCAAGCAATGTCACTACTGTGGAATATACACTTATATATAATATGCATTAAATCAAATTAACACATTTAACATAGAGTTACTACCATCATACAAAATTAAATAGAATTAACAATAATTCATACATGCAACGAAATACATGATAACATTCAAGCATTATGCATAACATAAGATTAAGCACATAAATTATACTTATATTTCAGCTAGAGTAAATCCATCAACTGCGTACAGACCTTCCACGAACCTCCCATCCTTATACCACGCTGCTCATTACTCTCAACAGTAGGTCACCCCCAAGCTGGGACTAAGCTCCACCAGGCAAGGGAATCCTAGGCTAGGCAAGGTCAACAGGAAGACACACAGTTTATGAGGATGGATTCTCTCCCAGGAGCCACTTATGCCCATTGTTCACAGACTCTCATTCCCCACATGCTTGCCCCACCCCAGGAGTATACACCTTCACTGTCACACTGGACAATCCTTCAACTACTAAACCTCCCTTTCCTTGGGATTCAAAAACAGGTCGAACCGGAATTCTCCGAGCTTTGTGGAAGCTACAGGACCCTTTCCAGGAGTTATCACTTCCTCTGCGCACTCTCTCACCTGGAGAAAGTCGCTCACAAGACTGACAACCTGCCTCTTCAACCACAACCACCTCCCTCATCTGGAGAGAGTGTTGCAGACAAGCCTGACAACTTGTTTCTTCAGCTCCGTTCCATCACAAGGAGGACAACAGTAAGGCTCAGTAAGGAACAAATGACGACAAAAAATCACACTCAACCAAGGGACTGCATGGCCACAACAACCCACTATTATAACACACATAGCATAGACAATTACATAATGTTCAGGCTTCATAGAAGAAAACCACCCAAAAATGGCTTAGGTACTGACTCGGCTCTGCAATGTCAGATAGACTGGGTTAACGAACTCACAGGTCGACTTTCCCCTCCTGACCAGTTCTCTCAACGGTGTATAGGTATGTAAAGGACACACGTATGAGGTTTTCAGGTTTCAGACTGCGGATGGAAGTATAGAATCCAACCAACTACCTGACTGGTTTTCTCAACTGTGCGTGGGTATGTAGAGGGAAAACGCAGACACAAAATGGGTTCAGATCGAGGATCAATCCATGGGTTTTTCCCACTGGTTTCAAGGTGAAGGGCAAGGAAATTACAGAGGTCGACGATGGACACCCACGAGCTTAGAAGGAGGATGGAAAAATGGGAGGTCTAACCCCCAACAAGGCTCAAATCATCAACTTTAACTGCATGTGCCCAAGTCAACACTTGTCTTCCTGGAGCTGCATGCACTACATTTTCATCTATTCCCCTTTCCCAGGAACTTAGTACAACACTCATCAATTGTCCACCTTAGCATTTAGGAAATAATAATAAACTATTATTCTTTTAGAGGTAAGCCCCCTAACTTAGCCCCTAGGCCCAAACACTTAGCCCCCTCCCTTGGCCAACCTTGTGGAATCTTAGTCCCCCATCACTCTTTCTTCGTGTTCGGTCTGCATGCAACTATGTTTATATTTTATTAATGATCTGCATAATTACATATACAAAATCAGGCTCCTGGCCTTTAACACCTAGGCTCTCCGACCTAATAAACACATAATCCCACCAACTTATATAACTCATCTCACCAACCTACAAAACATGTTTACAATACATAATATAACTGGGCTCATCCTTGGGGATATTACAATCCCCTCCCCTTATTTTTTCACTGTCCTCAGTGAAACTCTTTACACAACATCAACAAGATTTCCAAAATCTTCAAAAAGATATGGGTATTCTGCCCGCATAGCATCCTCATGCTCCTATGTTGCGTCCTCAGGATTGTACCAGGTCCATTGGACCTTTACAAGCCCTATGGATCGATTCCATAACTGCTTTCTTTTCCGGTCCAATATGTGCATCGGATGCACTTGCAAGCCACCTTCTTGCTCCACCTGAATCACATTCCAATCGATTACATGATTAGCATCAGGAATATATATTTCTTAAGTAATGAAACGTGAAACACATTATGTACAGTCATGGATGCAGGAAATGCAAGTGTATATGCAATATATGTGTGTGTGTGTGTGTGTGTCTATATAAAAACAATTTTAATAACATTATAACCTATATACAACATACATAACATATGATAAATAGAGAATTGTACTTATCTTTTGATTGAGAAGACTTCCATATCAACATGGTCTAAGCCAAGGTACCAAACCATAGCAGAACTCCAACCAACAGTCTCCCTTCCCCACATGCCTGTCCCACCCCAGGAGTGTGCACCTTCACTGTCACACAGTCCATCGACTATTACACCTCCCTTTCCTTGGGCTTCAACAACAAGCCAGACCATAAGTCTTAGAGAATTGTGGCTCGAGGAGTTCCAACTGCCCTCAGAGGTCTCCAATTAACATCTTCTTGAGCTACTCTTTGTAGTCAACATTCTAAATTTAATCAACATCATCTCATCTGCATCACCCACATGCAGTTATCATGAGAAAACATAAAAGAATTCATTTAGGAACTCCAATTAGTTCAAAAGGGAATTCAACTTTTTCCCCAAAACATGAAATTCTATTTCATAATTCCTCTTGGTTGTTGCCATATTATGAATGAAACCATCCTTGTGGTTTTCCACAGGCACCAAACTGCATACCATTTTTCCTGTAATGCTTCCTCTTTCATACAACCAACAAATTGTCAGTATTTTCTGTACATCATAATTCAACATGTACAACACCTTATGCAATGATCTTATAATTGCCTGCACCTACCAATTCAATCACAATTACCAAACAATTTAACCAAATAGAATGAATCATCATTCTATGCATATGCATGTTCATAATTAATAATAGTAAGTTTATTATTTCAATTTTCTGAACATAAATTTTATGTAGTCTTTATTTTTGTGACTACCTAGATTGCATCTTTCCTGTTGCAATGTTTAACAGTTCCTGAAATGGTCTCAACTTCATGAGTTAGCAACATTTTAGTCATTAGTATAATTATTTCCATGCTAAAAACATATATACATGCATTCACAAAATGCATTCAACAAAGTGCATTTAAGTATACAATTCCATCGTGTATAAGTGAAACTCTTCCTTTTACTAGACATGAGTACAACTCTCAATGCCTATTTATTCAGTGCACCTTGCATTGAATTACATAATGCTCTTTATCTTAGTCATGTATCTCACCATCCATAAGTTGGAATTCTGGCCAATGTGTTGACACATTCTCCACACAGTTCCTATTGTCTTCCCAATTAATTGGATGCCTTCCTTTTCGACTCGAACACTACACCAAGAATATAATTCTGTGGTGTTCATTAGTGTTAGCAAAAAGGTTGCAGCCCAAGTTTTATTTAAAGGTAGGAAGCTTTTAGTACCTGTGCGTTTCATAACCTTTCCATATCCACACCTTTCCATATCCAACCAGGTCCTGGTCTCATACATGACTAGCTTACTGACATTCATTCCTATAACAAGTTCTTATCTTTCAATTCTTTGGTTATTACCCCATAACCAAATTAACATGGCATTCTACTATGTCAATGTGTGCATTCAGAAGCTAAACAGTTTTGAATTAATATAGGCCTCCAACCTTTACCACATCCATTGGTATGCACTCAATAATATAATCATGTGATTTTATATAATAACTCTGGCTGAGGAAATTCTTACCTAAATTTCCTTTCAACAATTATGCAAAAAGAGTAATAAAACTCATACCTGCATGATTTCCATTAATAAATTTTATACTACCTGAAATTCTGATGGCAGTAGAAGATTTCATGCTTCTTTTATCAAACCTATAACCAACACTTCAACTTTTTGTTGCTTCTCTCCTTATGCAACAACATCACCAACAACACTTGCAAACATGCAAGCATTCTTTCCTCTGGCTGACCCCATCAAGCCATAACATACTTTCTACCACATAAATTGCAACAACTTCTTTCCCATTCTTTGTGTCTCCATATGAACTCATGGTTCATGCATTATCATGTATTGCAGATGGCTTTCTCCACCTATAATTCACATTTGATGTGCAAGGATGGTCACCTAGACTGTCTTCCCCAAACAAGAATCCCATTTGGGGTTTCCATGCTACTTATCGAACCCAACATCTGATCCAACGACTTTTGAAAAGTCTCAGATGTAGAATAAATCATTTTCCCTGTCCTTCTTCTCTAATGCACTTCTTGTGCAGCGATCTCTTTTCTCCGAGCTAATGACTCTTAGATATTTGTTGGACCCTATCATAAGGTTCCCAGATCTTCCATACCTCCCTGATGCAAGTCTGAACCAGACGAAACCCACAAGATTCCTTCCTAACCCCTTTTTCCTTTTTTAACACAGTTTTCGGGCACTAGCCCCTGTTTTCCTTGGACCCTTAATTCGCATGGGACCACGACTGTGACCAAGTTCTAAATCAATAGGTGCTTACTCAAGACTTTGGCTTCGAGAATTTTCAAACACAACACAAAAATTGCTCAGAGTTCTGTATTACAGAACTCATGAAGTAGAGTGGATCAACAGTCCACATCTACCCAACATCCAACAACTGACACTTACTATGGAACCTCAGGCGTTTGAGTTCCAAGACTTCGGATTTTTGGGACTTCGAGAGATACCGCTGCAAATATCAATAGTCCTTGTTGATTTGAGATCAACGGTCCTTGATTACTTATGGACTTCGAGTCTTTCTGAACAAGACCGTATCAAGGGTTCTTCGACCTCCTCCTCGATCAACGATTGAGATCTACTTCGGTACTTCAACGCTTTCACCCTCTGCTTTCCTCTGGAGTGATTCATACCTAGATTTCCATATCTGGTGCCACACGTCCACTTTAATATCAATGGCCGTCCAACGGAGTGAGTCTCTATCTTCCACGTGTCTCCTTGTAGATCAATGATCCACGACCCTTCCTTCGGATCAATGACCCTTAGATGTTTCGGGCTTTGGTGCTTTGGGACATCCTGAAACACAACTTCACAAAAACTCCAGAATACGATTCTCCAAAGTTCACGATCTGGTGACACTTGTCCAACCCAAATCAACGACTCCTAGCTGCTTCGGTTATTCGGGCTTCAACGATTTCAAACTTTCATCCTTTGCGTTCTCCCGGAGTGTTTTCACCTAGAGTTCATGATCTGTTGAAATGTACCCTCCTGCACTATCAATGATAATAAGTGGCTTCGACACTTCAGGCTTCGGGAGTCTCAAAATCCTACGCATCCATTTCTCCCGGAGTGCTTTCACCCGAAATAAACTGATTTCTTCCACGCGTTCTTCTAGATCCAACGGTTCAGATCTTCTTCGTTCCTTCCGACTTCCTTTCAGAGCTTTCTTCCCCGAACTTCCTGATCTCTCTCCACTGTCCTCCACAATGAACGATTGTGATTTACTTCGGCCTTCGGGACTTTGGGAATTTGTCACGCTCCACACTTGCAATTCCCTGAAGTGACTTTCTCCGAAGTCTCAGATATTCTGACATGCATCTCTCAACAACCAACGACCTGTATCTTCTTCGGCCTTCGGGTATTCGACGATTTCGTATCTTTCCCAACCACAAACTTTTGAAGTGGTTCGCTCCAGAGTTATGGATCTTTCGCCACCTGTCAGCATTGACGATGGACGGTCCCTAATTACTTCGGGACTTTAGCAAGTCCACTCTCCCCTTTTCCTTGCCTCCTCCTTAGAGGTGACCTTGGGCGATGACCTCACGTAAACACGCGATTGCGGGAATGCTCAAAGGTGGTTTGAGACCAAACTACTTTTTGTCCCGCAATTCACCTTGAGCCTCCACGCGTCCTTTCTCCAAAAGCGTGGTTTGGATTGCGGCCTGCCCTCAACTTCGTAAATCTCGAGCACCTTCTATCCCCGCAATGCGAGGTGATCGTCGATCTCACGATATTGATGGTTCTTCTAAATGGACGACTGAGATCTACCTCCAACAATTCAGATCTCCCTCTCCCAGATCGACAGTTGGGGTCGTTCCTCCTCCTGAGCTTTTGACTCCTTCCAACTTGGAAGAGTTTGTGGATATTCAAAGGTTTCTACCTTTGAAATTTCTCATGTGAACCTGACTATCTTGGGTCTCGGCTGTGTCTCTTCTAATGCTATCCCTCCTCGCGTCATCTCTTCAGAGATTTTTGATTTACTCAGTATCCTAAGGGTCTCGACCCTTCTGTTTCCTTTCAAAGGAAAACTTCGTGCCCTCCCGGAAACCTTCTGCTCAAAGCACACCTTGTTGAGCGTTTTCTACAGAGTGTTCAACAGCTCTGTGAGTATCTTCCTCTAATACTCTTCTCCCTGAACTCGACAAAGCGTTCTCTCTGTGCACACTTGCACTCGCTCTATGCTCGCCTGGCAGAGCCTTATAGAGTTCTCAGTGACTCTATCTCTCTTTGAACTCAACACAGAGTTCTTCCTGTGCACTCCTTGCACTTCTACTTATGAAGGTTCAACGATATCTCTCCTGAGCTTCTTTGAGGTTAAATCATCTCTGTCAATGCACTCCTTGTAGACAATGTGCACTCCTTTCACTCGCAACTCACATGAGAGAAACAATTGAAACTTATTCGTTACTTCACCAGTTCACACATTACTCTGCGGTCCAACACCACTTATGTCGTGGTTTTATGATACCACTACTCCTCCTGAGCTTCTTAACACAACCAAGGTAACATCTTGGCACTCAAGAAAATTTCTAAGGTCCAAAATTGGTTCCTCCAGACACAATTTCCACCTGAAATTTCGGATCTAAAGACTACTTATCCAACCCATCCAGGTTCGACGTTAGAACCTTTGGCTCTTAACTCGAATTTTTTCTACTTTGAAAACAATTCTTTCGAAACTTTTTCTTCACTTTCCACTAACATGGCCCATCTAGGCTCAGTGTTGAAACCATGCTCTGATACCATATTTGTAACATCCCCAGCCACCAACCAGGCTGGGCAATGCCACTACTCAGACACTACACTTAGCTCCGATACCATATTGTAACATCCCCGACCACCCACAGGCCAGGCAATGCCACTACTGTGGAATATACACTTATATATAATATGCATTAAATCAAATTAACACATTTAACATAGAGTTACTACCATCATACAGACTTAAATAGAGTTAACAACAATTCATACATGCAACGGAATACATGATAACATTCAAGCATTATGCATAACATAATATTAAGCACATAAATTATACTTATCTTTCAGCTGGAGTAAATCCACCTACTGTGTGCAGACCTTCCATGAACCTCCCAGACTTATACTGCACGACTCATCACTCTCAGCAGTAGGTCACCCCCAAGCTGGGACTAAGCTCCACCGGGCAAGGGAATCCTAGGCTAGGCAAGTTCAACAGGAAGACACATAGTTTATGAGGATAGATTCTCTCCCAGGAGCCACTTATGCCCATTGCTCACAGACTCTCATTCCCCAGATGTCTGTCCCACCCCAGGAGTATACACTTTTACTGTCACACCGGACAATCCTTCAGCTGCTAAACCTCCCTTGCCTTGGGCTTCAACAATAGGCCGAACCAAAATTATTTGAGCTCTATGGAAGCTACAGGACCCTTTCCAGGAGTTCTCAATTCCTCCATGCACTCTCTCACCTGGAGAGAGTCGCTCACAGGCTTGACAACCTGCCTCTTCAACCACAACCACCTCCCTCACCTGAAGAGAGTGTTGCACACAGGCCTGACAACCTTCTTCTTCAACTCCGTTCCAACACAAGGAGGACAACAGTAAGGCTCAACAAGGAACAAATGATGACAACAAATCACACTCAGCCAAGGGACTGCATGGCCAAAACAACCCATAGTTATAACACACACCACATAGACAATTACAGAATGTTCAGGCTTCACAGAAGACAACCACCCAAAAATGTCTCAGGTACTGACTCGGCTCTGCAGTGGTGGATAGACTAGGTTCACAGACTCACAGGTCAACTTTCCCCTCCTGATCAGTTCTCTCAACGGTGTATAGGTATGAAAAGGACATACATTTGAGGTTTTCAGGTTTCAGACTACATATGGAAGTATAAAATCCAACCACCTTCCCAACTGGTTTTCTCAGCTCCACGTGGGTATGAAGAGGGCAGACACAGACGTAAAATGGGTTCAGACCGAGGATTAGCCCACGGGTTTTCCCCACTAGTTTCAAGGTGTGTGACAAGGAAATTATAGGGGTCAACTATGGACACCCGCGAGCTCAGACGGAGGATGGAAAAATGGGAGGTCGAACCCCCAACACGACGCAACTCATCAACTTTAACTGCATGCACCTAGGTCGACACTTGTCTCCCTGGAGCTACATGCACTACATTTTCATGTGTTCCCCTTTCCCAACAACTTAGGACAACACTCATCAATTGTCCACCTTAGCCTTTAGGAAATAATAATAAACTATTATTCCTTTAGAGGTAAGCCCCATAACTTAGCCCCTAGGCCCAAACACTTAGCCCCCTCCCTTGGCCAATCTTGTGGAAGCTTCGTCCCCCATCACTCTTTCTTCGTGGTCGATCTGCACACATCGATGTATATATTTTTATTAATGATCTGCATAATTACATATCAAAATCAGGCTCCTAGCCTTTAACACCTAGGCTCTCCGGCCTAATAAACACATAATCCCACCAGCTTATATAACTCGGCTCACCATCCTACAAAACATGTTTACAATACATAATATAACTGGGCTCATCCTTGGGGATATTACATAGAACCCTGAAGTCAAGACCTCAGAAGGTAAACTTACAGAAGGATTAAATAGAGGATCATCAGTATCACAAAGATTTAGGGAGTTTGGTGGTAAAGGTTCAGAAGAGGTCAGCTCCTTATCGGGTTGACGAAGAGCAGAAGTAGAGGAGGTTAACCAGTTTTATGTATTTAAGGCCTCTTTCTCCCAATGCGTCATAGAAGAAAATAAAGATGGACATAGGCTTTGTAGCTTACCCATTAGTGTGGAGTGATCCTCCCGCCAATGTGAAGTGGAAATACCAGTATGGTGATCCACACCTCCATAAGAATCTGCTTCATCCATATACTCGAGAGGGTCTCTTTGTAGTTCAATATTTTCTTAAACTTCCTTAAATTCCTTACTAGTTAAGTCACGACAGAGGTGACCCGTTTGTCTGTAGGCATTGCACCGAAAAGGTATCTCTAAATAGTCAATCCGCTGGACTAATCTGCAACCTCTCCACTCAATATCGATGGATTCTGATAAGCCATAGTGGATATCCATCTCCACAAGGATACGTCCCAATTTACGCTTAGGGTCGATGAAACACTTGGACTCCAAAGTAATGAACTTACCAAGATTATCGCCAATGGATCGTAGGGCTCCTTCATTCCATAGATATAAAGGAAGGCCTAGAAGAAGAACCCACATATGACGGAGTTTGAAGTGCTTAGTTGTCGGGTTAAAAGAAACCCGCCAACGTTTGAGAATTAGGATGTTTCCGCCAAATACCCAAAAAGAGTTCAGTAAGACAATCGCATCCTCTGGAGATTTGCATATAAACCCGAGCCATCCCTTTGTAAGATAAAGTGTTTCTGGCTCATAACCCAGAATCAACCGCCAATGATTTTTGATCCAAACCTCAACAGGTTCCTTCCTGAGGTGACTGTAAGAAATCCTACCCACCAGTGCACAAAGGACCATCCTACACATTTCTTCTAACCCCACATCAGAGCCTACAACCATTTTTTTAAGCTTTCTGTTAACTTTCCACACCTTACGTCTAGATGAAGCAGGATACTCCATTTTCTAGGATTTTCTTTGTCCCTCCTGGGTAGGAAACCCTTTGGTACCAACTAGGAAACATTTATAGAGATGAGAACCGATACTTTGATGACTAGGAAGGAAGGTTGTAGAAGGTTCAGCTAGGGAACCAGGTAGAGGAAAGTTTGAAAGCTTGACAGGAGGGTCTATAGCACAATACGTCGTAAAAGTCTTAGAAGGTCGTCCCAAAGGTTCATTCCCCAAGCTATCTGGCAGGACATAAATGTCCTCTTGTTCCCATAAATACTCGTCATCGACATTCATAATTTCCCTGACATTTATTTCAACCTCGTTATGGAGGGAAGCTTCCATAAACGTCCACCTGGAGGCGACTCAAAAGTAAACCAATAGGAATACTGACAAATAGTCCAGTTTCCTAGAAAAGCAATAAATAGCATAATGGACCCAATGTCTAAAGAACCACTAACTCGTAGGTAATAAAAGATAATAACTCACAAAGCAGGAGAATAAACATCAGGTTGGTAAGGAGCGGGTTACAGATAATGAAGAGGTATTTTTACAGCAAACTAAAGAAAACCAGAAACCATGACAAAAAACGGTCTTTCTAAATGAAAAGGAAAGTAGAGTATAGGAACTCATCCTCTGCCATTAATGGAACGCTACCAAACTACCAGTTCACCATTAACGGGTCGCTTCCAAACTTCTAGGTTAAAAAAATCCATTCCCGCCCTCTGCTCTGTAATCTATTGGGACCTTGTTGGATAGCTGTAGAAAATTAGCATCCCGAGTATAACATCTAACTTGGAATGTGCAAGTGAATCTTCACAAACCTTTAATTCTGGATATTGAGAAGATTTTATTTCATTAAATTTATGAGTTTGCAATGCAATATGAATTATTGCTTCGAGTTTGCAATGCAACATCAACTATTGCTTTGTAATAAAAAGATGGTTGTCAATTGGGTGTAGGTTAGATGGTTGTGAGGAATGATTGTTATCCTCCCCACCCGAGTTCAATTCCCATAATAACATAAATAAAACTCATAATGAGTATGTTGTAATGACTTCGAGCCTATATATATGCCTTTAATAATAAAAGCATAAAGTTAAAATTAATCATTAAAATTATTATTTGTATTAACCTTAAATCTATTTAACATCAAAGATTTTACATCTCAAGTTTTTTTTAATTCTTCCTTAATATTTAATAGATTTAAGGTGAAGATTATTTTATAATAGTAAACAAATGATATCATAAAAACAAATTAACTATAATACTTCCACACTTAAAACCATCTTAAAGGATAAATTCGAATCTAAATAAACTTTATCATTAATAATAAACAACTTTAATAATTTATGGTAGTTATGAGATTATATCGCATATTTTCCTATGTACATTAAATGTTCTCTACTACGATACTCCCCGATTTGATAGAGACTTAAATATATAAATAACAATTTTGAGCGATAAAAATTCACTTGTATACTCTTTCTAATTTGTGTTTTCCAAGTGCAAGTAACCTATTGTGGCTTCAAATGGGAAACCATAACATTCCCCATTTGTGATAAGGGGTTGGTCCATTCCATGCTTAATTATAAAAGTATTGAAAAATAATTCAAAATTGATCCAAATAAGTCACTGGTTATAAGAATCTATATCTGCAAATGAAATTTAGTAACTAATGAAGGTTAATGAAGGTTAGATCAACTATAAAGGACAATGTAAGTGTAAAAAGAAAATTGAATAAGATATAGAGAGAGAAAAAATAATTAAATACAATAGAAAAATGAAAATATGAGAGGAAAAGAGATAGAGAGGACCAGGAACTAAAAGGTCAATCTCTTGCCCTTCCCATTACCTCCCAACTCTTCTATATCTCTTTGTGACTTGACTCTGAAAGGGTATTTTGGCCAAAGAGAGGAGTATGCACAGAGAGCCATGAGTTGTATTATAACCATAATTGTTAGAATAAGATAACTAAGAAACCACCAAATGTTGGTTTTCCCATTTGGATTTCTAGGGTAAACATTGTGCTTTTGTGTGATGAATTTTTCTTAATGGTTGTATTAATTGTTGTGCTTGAGTTATTGGTGAATTATTTATGTTTAAAATATTATCAGTAATTGGATGATGGTTGTGATGAAGAAATTCCACTATAATTCATTATAGGTACTCATAAATTCATTTTCCATGAATACTCTATGAAATGCAACAACTCTAAAATCACCTCCATCCATTCTTATTGTGCTTAGAGATCAATGGCCATTAGAAACTAGCTATTGCAACTAACTATCTTAATTTCTAATTTTCCATATGAATTTTGAGGGAATTGAGGCATGTTGAAGCATTGGCAGCCAAACCACCTACAATCTCTTGAACGTTGAAGTCGTACACCCTATAATAAGTTATTCTCATAACCAACAAAATGTTGAAGGTTGTGAGGGGACCGTGCACATGTTGTATAGGCCATACGTTTCTCATGGGTGATTGTTCATCGTGTCTCAGAGTTGTATGTAGGCTATACAGGATGTACACACAGTGGGTTTTCTCCCTTCTATTCCCTGGTGTCACACAAGTTGAAGGTTGGGCATAAGAGTGTTGGTTATATGCATGCATATTCATTGGATAAAGAGATGGGTAGTGGACTACACCTTGTGGGCAATGAATAATTGAACTATAACCTTCTCTTAACTCTTTTCATTCCCACCTTTTGGCATTTTGTGAATATCCTATTGGACATATTAAGGTTAGTTCATTTAATATATATGGTTTAATTTATCATTATCTTGTTCATGTTTTAGTGAATGAACATCTCATAGGTGTTAAATTCATTTCCATCCCAAGTATGTGACACCTAATTTCCATCTCATTTATGTTCAATTAATGGAGTATTTGTTGGATTGGAGTTCAATTAAAAACATGGGAAACTTGTGAAGACATTGTGATTATATTCTAATTTCCATTGAAAGCTAATTTGAAGCATATGTACATGTCCATGATAAGAACAAGTATTGGTTCATTTGAGTCGATTTCTTGGTTTCCCAAACAATGAAAAGAAAGTTTATAGCATTATGGCAAAGATTTCTAGCCTAAAATGTAATAGATCCATATGTGTTTTAATGATGGGAACATGGACATTGAGTAGAGACTAAGCGTTCTAGCGTATATAGATATTTTTACATGTTGGAGTACGATACTATGTTTGTTGTTGGACTAGGATTTCTTATGTTGGACTGTCTCACTAATTCTTGATACTATAGCCTTGCATGTTTTATTGTTGAGGTGTTGATGACAAGTATATTGCTAGGTTTAATAATCTTTGGAATAGAGCTATTACATACCTAAACAATTGGACGAGCACATCATTGTTGAGCTACAACCCTTTTTGCACAATAAGAGCTTAGCATTCTATCACTCCATTTAACCTTTTACTTCATGTTTGTATCCAACTAAATGTGTCTTCTTTTAAAAGAGAAAGGTGAATGAAGGAATTTGCAATGGGATCGAATCCATGAGGTATTTTTCCCAAACATAGTATGTGTGTTTATGTCATTCAATTACCATTGAGAATATAGAATTAAAAACATAGAAGACCTCAAGCCTTAAAGCATAGAGGCATATCCAATCCTTATGTGCCTTCTTGGTGACAACCACAGAAAAACCAATTGAGAATTATGATTATTACTGAATTCGTTAGTTGGTTGTCAGGTGCAGGATACATCAAGAGCACAAGCCTTGTAGAACTTATAAATATTAATATCTCTATATAAGTCTGAGAACAAAAAACACAAATTTAATTCCACAAGGTATGTGTGTTGGTGAAGCAAGTGGGCTTAAAGCCCCTAGTTTATAGATATGGTATTAGAGCAGTTTAATACTTGATAATGATGCAGTGGCTAGTACTTTGAAGACAAAGCATACTCAACATGTGTAAATCATATAGAGAAAGGTTGGAAGACCTGCATACCATCAATGCCTATATTCAAGAAGAGAATAGGCACTTGAAGGAGAAGGTCAAGATGTATGAACAAAGGATGGAAAAGATGGAGATGAATCTTCAAAGATCAACAAGACTACTTCCATTGCTAAATAATTAATTTGATGAACATCATGATTCCCTCATTGTGGTTATGGAAGATAAGGTCATTGAAATTGGGAGATAAGGTCATCTAGATGGATACATGGTACGAGGATACAATCACTCAGATGATGACTCAACCATAACAAGAGTTGACAAAGAAGGAAGAACAATTGGACAAGATACAAGTATCTATCCAAGAGAAAAGAGAAGTAGAGCCACCTTCCATTGCCACTCCCAAAGTCGATACCATGATTGAGACAAATCTTGTAAGCTCACCTTCGTTAGAAATTCCTCAAGATAATTTAGGTGAATTTGAAATGCATACCAAAGGCATTGGTTCAAAATTGTTAAGAGAAATGGGCTACAATGGACAAGGGCTAGGTAGGAGAAGAAAAGACATCATAAGCCCCATTGTAGTTGAATCGGGGATCAAACCTAAAAGTCTAGGTTTCAACAATGGAGAGGAAAAGGCCATGAACAACAAGATCACATTCGTAAAGGAAAAGGACACAAAAAATCTGGTATACTCATCAAAAGCAAGAGCAACAACAAACGAGGAAAGTCAATAAAAATGTGCCTACATTTTAGTAATTGATAGCGTTAGTTTCGCTGAAATTTTCTTTTTAAAAAATTGAACACCAATTTTTATGCACTTTTGAATCTTGTTTTATAGCATGGAGATGTCTCAATAGATCTATGTGGTCTCAACAAACTCCTAAAGAGAAAGTGTATATAAATGGTTGAGACACTTCAAAAAACACTCCAAAAGTAGAAGGAAAATCACTTTACAAAATTCAATAAAAATTATATATAATTTTGAAAAAACAAAATTCAAATTTTCGAATATAAAAATAATTTTTATTATCATTAACATAAATAATAACAACATTGTTATAGTAAAATTATAAACAACAACATTATAATAAAATAATAAATTTGATCATAATCCCTTTTCATATTACACTTTATAATTCAATAATTTTTAATCGTATTAAAGATGTTTAAGGAATATTTTGTTAATTAAAAATATTCTTCCATGAATATTGTGTTCATTATATATTTATATTATGTTGTTGATATATTTATCTACAAACACACACGCACACATATATATTATGCTCGGGAATTGGCAACTTGCGGTTCTCGTACTCGCGTGACACGTGGTCGATATCCACAGATAAATCGGGGTGAGAATCGAACTTGAAACCTCCTTTACATATTTCCTTCCATTTACACGATACCAATCCGTCTACACCCCTGCAGACTACAAACATATATTATTAAATTACATAATCATTATTATAAAAAATAATTTATTATACAATTTCCCTTCTTTTCATAAAAGTTAACTATTTTCGAGAATTTTTTAATTATGAAATAATAAAATGAAAAACATATATTATTAAATTACATAATTATTATTCTAAAAAATAATCTATTGTACAATATCTCACATCCCTCCTTTTCAGAAAAGTTAACTATTTTCGTGGAAACCTTTGATTATGAAATGCCAATCCTTGCTTGATATCTTTCATCACTGAATTTAAATTACATAACCATTATTAAAAAGAAGGAAGTCTATTATAAAACCTTCCTCCTTTTCATAAAAATTGAGATTTATATCCTTGATTCACATATGTTGCACTGGTTTATGTCTATGTGTATTTTGGTGCATGGGAGAGATGCTTGTAAAGCCAACTTTTTGGGATTAGTACAAGTGTGGGCACAATGCACATTCTACTTTCAATACCGAGATATGCTAGCACGATATAATCAAACTTAATTGGGCCTAGTACATGCATGGAATTACTAACTAACTCTATTCACTAACATAGTTACTTTGTCGAGTTTTGTGGAAACAAATTCAAATTCAAGACTAATAGAGTTACTTTGTCGAGTTTTATGAAAACAAATTCAAATTCAAGACTAATAGACACCCATACATTTATACCACCCCGATATATTTCACTTTCAAATACAGTGAGGAAGAAAACATCTACCATACTAAAACATAACGATTATGCTAGTAGCCGTACTACTATCTCATTGTATGTAACTATAAGTTTTACACCACCACCATCTATTGCAGACATATTTTTATTGTTGTGACTTCTAACAACGCTACCACGCCAAGAATATTGAGCATTGTATAAGAAACCAATTATATTGTGAATCAAATCAACAACCAATCATTGTCATCCTATCAATTATGATCGTTAATCCCTCTAGATAAGGATATCAAGGACCAAGGCATTTTTCTCTAAGAGTCGAATGCAATAAAGACAGGACAATGTATTCCTATAATTAATTTGTAATTTCTAGTGACTTCACTATCTAAACATATGTCTGTAAGAGCCATCAAATGCTATACACACATGCACTCCTAGCACGGGAAGGAGAAACAACAGGTTAGACTACACCTTCATTTGCCAGTTAAGTCACTCTCAGTGTAGTTAGGTCACTATCATGTCCTTGAGTTAGTTGGTCAAGGATGTCAAAGTCATCGAAGAAAGAGACTTTCTTTTTATAGAAAAAATTTCCAAACTCTTATTAGACAAAAACCAAAAAAAGAAAATTGGAAGGCCACAAATTAGATCTGAAAATAGCATGCAAAACAAAAGGTAGAAAGAGAACAAATTTGGGACATAGATTGAAGCCCTGAGAATGTAATTCGACTGCTTTAAAGCATACTCAAGTGGAATAATAGGAGGAAACTTGGCAGATTTATTCATGAAAGAATGAATGACTCTCTTTCCTTGTTTTGCATGGCAAAAGGGTGTGTTGACAATATTTTATGTGGAAGATTTAAATTGTTCATATGAATTCAATTCAGTGATGTATTCTTCCACTTCTATTATTGCCAAAAATAGTGTCTGGGTGGAAGAAAACTTGAATCCAAGCGGGTATTATGTGGAAAGCCCTAAAATCTTGAATGCAAATAGGGCATGCACCCTTAGTTTATATGAGATCGACAACGAATCTTCCAATCCTTGGGACTCAACATCTCTTTTATCATCCTAGCCAAGATCAACGACATTTTATTTTGACGTTTCTTCTTTGTGGAGAAGGAACGGGTTCTCCAGAAGAGATTTGTTCATTCTGAGAATAATAATAGAGGATTCGGGTGAAGAGAAGCAAGGTTTCCTTAACATGTTGTAGCTTTGGATGTGGTCTCTATTTATGATATGCACTTTCGTTATTGATCTAGTAATTGTATGGCTCATTTGTCACCCATATCCATTGGAATTGAATATGCAGGGGAGCAAACATCGATACCTCTTTGCCAAACTTAAAGAATTTGTTATTGTTAACCCATATGAGGGATTTACATGAGTTTGTGATCTTTGTTATGTTCTTTAACAATCATTTAAAATGTCATTTAGAAATTTTATCAGTTTGATGGGAGATAGTATGATATGTGAATGATTTAAGATTTCTCAAAATAAATGTTTTTGCTGGCACTGATAGGACAAATGTGCCTGCTTACTTGATTTCAATGGATTCCACATTCAATCTCTTAGTTAAGAATCATTTCAAACATGAAAAAATCAAGCTTAGTCATTCTGATTTTACACTCTACTATAAGGAAGTTCCTCTTACAAAGGGCCAGGTGATTCAGATTCTAATTCATTACAATATTAATTAAATAGTATTGTAGAGATTCTTCTTTCTTCCTTATTTGTAAATCAAGTTTTTATTAACAATGCAAATAATTATGTGCAAGTATACTGTACTTTGAAACAAAAGGGTAACTCCACCATTATAAAGTCTGTCTCTGAATTTTTTGGAAGCTCCTCTATATGGATTGGGGTCCATGTTGCAAACGTCTCAAGGAAAGAAGTGATTTGTTGAGTTTCTTTTGAGAGGAACCATTTATATAAAATTTAGAATAATTTAGGGAAAACAAAACAAACATTTTAGTCAAAATCTTAAATGTGGTGTCGTTGTAAATTTGTTGAACTTTCACATTATCCATGTGGATTGCAAATCAGTCTAGAGATGAAAATAGATAGCAAAACATTTTATGATAACTATTAAAAATCTAATGCATGAATGGCATATACATGCATCCATGCAAATCTGAAATTAACCTAACCAATGCATAACGAGTTCATATCCATCCATGCAAATCTGAAATTAACCCAACCAACCCAAAAAATATCTCCACACTTATAAATATATAAGTAATTTTTTTTTCTAAATCGTTGATTATTGTCTGTAAATCCTTGACTCATGTTTCATGTATTGGAGGTTGTTCACATTGGTTTATGTCTTTGTGCATTGTGGTGGTATGTTATATGTTCTTGAAACCTTTGTCTCGTATTCTCTGATTAGTAAGAGTGTAGGCACACTCTATTTGTACATAAGTGGTTATTCAACTTGTGTGTGCTATAGGGTTATATTTCCAAAACCAAGATCTTAGCATGATCTTATTAAACTCAATTGGTTAGAGAACATGCATAAATATGTTCCCCAACTCACAAATTTATTAAGTATGCTTGAGTTAAGACAATTTCAAATTCATGACCAACACACAATTGCACACCTATACACATCATATCTATTTCAAATACAGTCAGGAAGAAAATGTCTCCCTTTGTCGCTAATTGTTTTACACCGACACTGTCTATCAACAAAATGTATTGCCAACTTCATTTACAAGCTTATTGTCATTGTCGCACTTCCAATAATGTTGCCACACCAAGCTTGAGTATTGTCATAATAAACCAGTTATGTTGTCAATCAAATTAACCTTCAAATCATTGTCATGAGTTAGATTAACAAAATTATCATGAATGTTGTTGGACTAGTTTCTTGTTGTTCAAATTGAATCTATTTGGATGAGGCACACTAATCTAAACCTACAGAGTTACTAGAACTACCATACACAATTGTAAGGAAACATCTTGAATTTCCCTAGAGATATTATTTGCAACTATAGTTAAGAATCTTTGGTTTCCTGAGTTGTGCATCACATTGCCTCAAAAGATTGATATTCATAGGAATACACCGTCATATTGTTAAGATTTCAATACAAGTTTCAAATTGTGTGTTACAAATGTTGAAAAGTTTGTCATGATATCGATCAATCTAAGGAGGTCTACAAGTTAAACAAACCATCCCACCATTTTAAGCATCAATTGCCCTACAACTTTTCCATAAAATATTTCTTAATGTCAAACCCTTTTTTCTTTGAACTTGATATATCGTAAATATAAAACCACATGTTCATATGGGTTATGCTTTGGAGGTAAAAATAACAGAGGCACTAACAACCCTATGAATATTGTTGTTTTATATGTCCTTATTTTAGCTCATAATCTAGTATTTCAAGATAGGGATTCATTGATGTTGTTTGGTGAAACTTACACATCATCTTCTTGTCAACTTGCATATCTTCCTCCATCACAAAATCAAAGTTCTTACTTGTGGTACCATCCTTAGGTTCGTTGGTGCCTTAATGGTTTACATCTCCAAAGTCATATAGTATTTCAACGACGAGATAAAAGTGGTTTTATATTTACCATTCGCCCGAGTCCAAAGTGAAATGAGGCTTTTGGGATTTAGGGAAAAACATATTATTTAATTTTATCTCACGAAGTTATCTTAACAATGAGCTAAAACTGGCTTTATATTTAACACGTCACCAATCTAAAAGCAACATGCAAAATGGGGTTTTGGCAAAAATAAAATAAATATATATATATTAATATATTAGGTCATATTGACTTTTTTTAACTCCTTCAGTGTTTAGATGCCTTTCCAATGACTGCTACACAATGGTGACAAATTATTTTATCAAATGTTTTTTTTTTTCAAAATGATTTTTACAAGGCTATCCTATTATTTTTATCATATCTTTGGCATTTAGAATTATTTTTTTAAGTTGGAATGTGGAAAGCTGGGAAGTTTGATGTTGTTTGATGACGTTTTGAAATAGAAAATAGAAATTCTTTCAAGTACTTTAATGAATATTATTTTGTACCATTCTTGTGGGGCCCTCACATACAATGTCTCACTCAAACATTTTTTTTCATCATTCGGTGATCTATATGTCATCTTCACTTGACAATTACGATAGTAGCATTGGTTGCCCTCTATGAGGCTATTAAATCTTTGTTCTCATGGGGTTCACACACACAATGTCCCACTCAAATGTTTACCTTCATCATTGGATGATTTTTATGCAATGTTCAATTCACAATTGATAGTAGCGTCTATTTCTGCTTTCGTTCATTTTCAGATGGTACACCATCTTGGTACATATTTTTAGTATTCTTAGTGAACGCATATTGATCGTTGTCAATGCTTTGTTATTTTGTGCCTTTGCAACAAATTTTCTTCAACTTTAGGATATACAACTATCTTTAAAGTCTATTTTTTTTTTTTTTCTTTTCATTTTCATGGAGCACTTTAGAGTATTTATAAGATCATTTTTAATGCTTTTTCATCTTGTGTCTCTACAACAGATCTAACAACATCAACCCTATTATCTTTGATGCCATCCTTTGAAGATTGTTCATTGGAAACGTTTTGATGAAGACTCATGTGTATTGTTCTAGCCCTCACACACATGTTCGACCCAAACATTTCTCTTCACCATTGAGTGATATTTATGCAGTATTCACTTTACAGTTATGATTGTAGCATTTTTTATCCCTTTTTGCATTTTACAACGATATGCCATCTTGGAACATGTGTTTTTTTTTTTTGGTGGAGAGAACTACTTTTTTGGCATGCTTGGAGCATTTATGTTGATTGTTATAAATGATTTGTCATTTTGTGCCTCTATAACAATTATTTTTTCTGCATTAGGATATATAGCCATCTCACAATGCATTTTCTTCTTTTTCATGGAGCATTGATAAGATTATTGTCAATGTGTTTCCATCTCGTGCCTCTGTGATAGAGCCTTGTAATGTCAGCAATGTTATCTTTTGTGTAATCCTTTGAAGATTTTTATTGGTAACCTTTTGATTCTTAACAATTTATGGTTTGTTTGGCACCTTGTCACAATATATAATTTGTAATTCCAACTTGTTTTTGAAGGTAAATAATGGTAAATTTGGCTTTATTTTTTCTCCTTTTTACCTCATCTTTCCCAAGTGCATATTGAGGGGGACGTTAATATATTATTTTCTTGGTCAAATATTCACGTAGTTAGTGAGAGATGATTTTCATACATTCTTAAATGCATGAGGTTTTTTTCATGCATTCTTAAATGCATGAAGTGTGCCACGTATTCTCAAATGCATGAGATTTTTCCATGCATTCTTAAAGGAATGAGGATGAGCCACCATGTCTAAGTAAAAAAAAAATTGTTCATAAGTGATGGTGACATTGAGCATTTTGTGACTCTTGGAAAATCTAATTGGAGGCATTCCTCAAGAGTTAAGGGTTATGTGTGTACGTAACCAAAGATAATTGCACACTAGAAGATAGAATAGAGATAAAATTTGAAAGGCATGAAAATAAAGGGAAACGATACATGCCATTATTACTATCATAGTAGGAGACAAATAGAGATATTATTGATTCAAGATGAAAGTGACTTCAAGGACATGAGACTATTACCCTCACATTAGGAGATAACTTAATATAATGTTGTGTTAATAGGAAAGTGATCTCGCGAAATTGTGGAACAACTACAAGAGTTTTTCAAGACCAATAATACCTCCCTGATCAACCACGTTTAAATGTAGTTATCCACTCTTAAGCTTGGATAACTTTAACACTATGGAATACTATTGATCTCAATTTAACAAAATTCTCACCGACATAAGGGATATTGGAGGGAAGACAAGAAAGAGACACACTACATTAGCGTCATTCTCATCAACATCACACCAAAATATGTGTGGTCATCTCTCTTAAGGTAATGCAATCAACCTTAATGGGGTATGTTAAAGTATATAACATTGAATTGATTTATTTCCCTTACTTGTACATCAAGGAATTTGTCATCAAAACCTCTCAAATAATCTTACAATCAAAATTGTCTTTATTTGTTAGGTAGCAATAATCCATAAACGAAAGGATTATAGCCTATCTGTCTCACCAACATGAAAAACTCTATAAAAGAAATATAGTTTCAACTCTCTTTAGATGATAGAAAAATCGACTAGCCAAGCCACAAGTCTAGTTGACCCAAAGACTGGCTAGTCGACCACCCAAGTCGAGTTGACCAAATGACAAGGAAGTCGATTACTCAGAAGTCGATTCGAGTAAACGAAATCCGACCAACCAAAATTGGGAGTCTAGTCAACTAAATGTCAGGAAAATCAACCACATGAAGAAACCTAGTTGGACCGAGGGAAATTTGACTCGTTTTCAAGTGAATTCGACCATATGTCAAAGGGATAAGATAACCCAGTGGAATGAGGTGACCAACAAGGAAACCAATTGTTCAACGGATGGGTTTGGTTGACCAACAATGGAGGTAGATTCCCAGGGGGAGAATTTAATATTCAACAACAACAAAAAAATGTGTGGAGGGCGATTTTGGTAACCCACAACATATAAAATTGTCTAGGGGCGATTTTGGTAACCCACAACAAATAAAAAACATTTGGAAGTCGAGTTTAATATTCAACAACAGAGGAAAATGTTTGGGGAAATAATAAATGTGCATACAACAATGTATTGTGAAGTATGATCTACATATGACTTGTAGGCAAAGAAAAATGCCCCAAAAATGTTGAGAATGTGAAGCACAATCTACGAGCAAAGTGTGGACACCAATTAGCAGCGAAATTGACACTGGGAGTGAGAGAAAATATCCAACCTCTCTTAAAATGAAATTAACAACCCCAAGTAAATAACAATAGTTATGGAAGGAGGGTCGTCGATTTCCAAATTCAAAATGGATGTGTGGTCATGGTTAAAGAGTGGTTTGTATAGCTTATGGGCTCATGGGCACCGTATCAAAGGAAGAACAAGCTCGAATCACAATTGGTGTGAATTTCTCCATATGAATTCATGCACATACAACCGTTAATTTTAATGCACACCATTTACCATTTAAATTACAGTGTGATAATTTCCACTCATAGACAACAAAATCCAAACACAACAAACACACACATAGGACACAAATGGGAAAACCAAAATTATTTTGGCTTTGGCCATGCTCTTTATTATTCAACAATGGGAAAGTTACAGGCTCTCCAGTTCATCTCTATGCTCCTCAGTGACATATAGGTAGCATATTTACATCATTCACATCCAAAGAACCCCTCTCTCATCATGGGGAAACATGATATAGGACACAGAGTCGATTGTGAGGATAGTTGGAAGGTTAGGCATTCCCAATGCTTTAGCTTCTCTCTATTTGATTTATCCTCATTCTCTTTGTATCATGAAAGTCTCTTATTTTCTTAATACATTATTTCTTTATGTACAATAATATGCTACATGACTTTAGATATCATAGGTTTGAATTTAGACTACATTACATACAAGGGTAGACATCAATCGTGATGTCATGGGACCCTTCACGCCAACAATTGGATCTCCTTCATTGTCCATATCCTTAAAATTTTCCCTTTTTGATCATCCTAGATCTTGTGTCGATAGCCAATTTTTCTTATTGGATCCAATTCAGATCACACCTTCCCATTGGGAGGTTTTGGGTCCCCAAAAGATACCAATTATAGATAAGGGAAATTGCTTGTAATTTGGTTCCTCTCATACCACTTCTCTTTCCTCAGAGTCTATCCTTTGAGACCAGTATGCCACATTGTATATCATCCTCTATGAGTTGCCTGCACCTTGTGCTATAAAATGATGTCTTCCTTCAACTCTCTAAGACCATGAGGTGCAAGGTATTCAAAAGTAGGAATAACCTAATGTTCTTCCTCCTCATCTAGCATGGAAGGTTCAAACAACTTCAAATATTCCACGTTCACCATTGAACTGATATGCATATACGAGGAAGTTTCAGCCTGAAGGTGTTCTCATTCACCTTCTCAATGATTTCAAACAGTCTGTATCTAAGGGGCTTGAGTTTCTTTGTTGCTATTTGCAATTGTTCATTATAGAGATAAAACCACACCTTGTACCCAACATGGAATTTGTGATCCTCCGTGTGTTGGTCATGCCTATCTTTGTACAACTATTGACTCTTCTTGAGATGCTCCTGAACCCTTGGATTTATCTACATGATCTTTTCCATAAATGAGCTTGTCTTTTGTTCATCTCCTTGTATCCCTGCTTCTTCCTTCTACTGTACATACATGATATCAAATGGTGAAGGAGGTAAATAACCAAAACAAGTCTCAAAAGGAGACTTATTGGTGGAAGAATGAAGCGCTTTGTTGTAGGAGTGTTGAATGTATAATAGATGCTTGTCCCAAGTCTTTGGATGTTTTCTATTGTAACCTCTCAACAATTGCACCAATGTCCTATTCACAACCTCAGTATGTCCATCAATTTGAGGATTGAAAGGGATGCAAGACTTCAACATGGCATCCATTCTTTCCCAAGGTGCTATCCAAAATATGCCCAAGGGCCTGTTGTCCTGATCAAATATGATGGAGGTTGGCAATCCAAAATGTACCCAAACATGGATGAAAAATAGTTCAGTTTCCTCTCATCTAAATATTTTCTTCTTACAGGGAATAAGCACACACATTTTGTTGAAGTTGTCTACTACAATGAACAAGAAGTCATGGCCTCTACGAGTCATAGGAAAACCTCCATCAAAATCCATTGAGATGCTCTCCCAAGGCCTACTTGGTATTGGCAATGGCATATACGAGAAAAGTTTTTGGTTGTTTGTCTTGTTAGTGCTGCAAAGAACAAAACCTCTAACAAAATTTTCCACCTTCTCCTACATATTTGACCAATACACATATTGTTGCAAATTCGCCACTCTCTTTGTCACGCCGAAATTCCCAACAATTTTATAATTGTGTGCCTCTCTTATCAACTGGACTCTTTTTTCCTGGGGTATGCATAGTTTGTCCAGCTTGTAAAACAACACATCTTGGAGGTGGTAATCAATTCCTTCCATGACAATGGCTAACCTCTTCTTCAATTTCTTGTATACTCCTCTAAAATCTTCATCTCCCTTGTAGTCTTCACTCATAATTTCATGTGTGAAAGGATCAAGCTGCATTATCATTCTGACTACTTTTATCTTCTTCAGTGGTGGTCGAGAGAGCATGTTTTCTAGACTATGCGTGACTCCTTTCTTGTAATTGATCAATAAATGAAATTGTTTCAAGAAACATAACCACTTGTAATGTCTCACCTGCTACATCTTGCTCTGACTTTGTAAGTACTGAAGGGGATGATGATCCATGTGTATGATGGTCTCTTTTCTCAAGAGGTAATGCTTCGACTTCTTCACTACTCGTATAATCGCAAAGATCTCCTTATCATATGTGTGGTAGTCAATAATTTCTCCATGAAGCAACTCTAAATGGTAGAACACAAGTATTCCTCCTTGCATGAGCACTACTCGTAATGCATACCGACTAGCATTTGTCTCTAGCTCAAAAGGTCGCTACAAATTTGGCAGGGCTAAGACTAGAGAACCCTTGATTTTCTTCTTCAAGTATTCAAATTCTCTTTGTTGTGTCTTACCCGAATGGAATCTCTTTCCTTTGGTGGTCATGACATGCAATGACACTTCTACTATAGAGAAGTTTACAATGAATTTTCTCAGATATTTAGTTTCTCCCACGAAAATCTTGACCCCTGTCACATTGGTGGGAACAAGCCATTGGGTGATGGATGCAATATTCTCTATATCTATCCTCATCTTTCCTCCTCCAATCATGTTTCCAAGATATATCTAGGAAGTATTTCCAAACTCACATTTCTACAAGTTGGCAATTGACCTTTTATTCCTCAAGGTCTCTAGTACTTGCATCATATGTGAGAAGTTCTCTTTCCAAGCATTATTGAAGATTAGTATGTCATCTAGATATACTATTACAAAGTCAATGGAGGGGTGTAGCACATCATTCATTAGTCTCATAAACGTTGCATGTGCATTGTGTAATCCAAAAGGCATTACTAACCACTTGTACAAACCTTGTCTTATTTTGAATGTTGTCTTCCACACATCTTCTACTTTGATCCTCACTTGGTGGTAACCTAATTTGAGATCCATCTTAGTGAAGAATTAGGATTGTTGCAGTTGATCCAACAAGTCATCAATCCTTGGAAAAGGATATCTATTCTTGATGGTGATCTTATTTAGGGAATGATAGTTAATGCACATTCTCTAGATTCGATCTTTCTTTGGCACCGTGATGATGGGTGAGCCACATGGCGATGTACTGGGTCTGATGACTCCCTACTCCAACAACTTCTACAATTGCTTATTTACTTCATCTACTTCGATGATGGACTGCCTATATATCCCAACGTTAGGCAGTGGTGACTTCGATAACAATTGAATCTCGTGTTCAACTGCTCACTTGGGCGGTAGTCCCTGAGGCTCTTGAAACACTTCCTTGTAGGCTTAAATCAATTGTTGTATTTGTTGACATTGATTGCCACTACATCCTTCCAAGGATGCCTTCATCTCCAAATTATTGCCTTCTCCCTAATTTTTTCCTTCTCTCAATATCAATAAGACAAAATTCTTTGTACTACCCATGATTCTTCTATCCTGATGAGCATTGATCAGAGAGAGCTTAGATTTGTCCTTGCGTGCATTTATGGCATATGATTTTCCATCCTTAACTAGCCTATACTAGTTCTCTCTCCTTATGAAAATGGCATCCCTCTAGTACAAATATGGACTTCCCAAGATGACTCCACATATGTCCATAGGAACCACATCTATGACTACTTCATCAACAAAGTGTTGATTGATGGAAAAATTAAATTTGCATTACTTGCTCACTTTCAATTCCACATCTTGCCTTACCTATCCCAAGGGGTATGGGTGGAGATGCTCTTGTGTCTCCATCCCCAATCCTCTCAACCAGTTGCACATATATCAAATTGGATTGTGAAATGGGATCAAACAAACAATCCACCTTGCTTTGCTTCATGTGGATTTTAATGCGAAAAAGTCCAATCATCTCCTTCTCCTCCTTGCAACTGCAACCAAATAATTCCACTTCTTTATAAATATTGGTGCAATTAATATTCCCTTCCAGGTCTAAGGTGATATCCACCTGTTCCTCAACATCCATTGATATCAATGCTTTCTTCTTCTTTTTCTAGAAATATTTTGGATGCTTCTCAGGGTGTAATTTCCAACAGTTCTCTTCGTCATGTCCCTTTCGATCACATCCTTTACATTGTTGGGCATAAGGTGTTTATTCTTTTGTTTCTGCCACAATCTTCTTCTCATTCCACTTCTTCTTGTTTTTCTTCTTTTTTTGTTTCTCTTGTGGTTCTACTTGCTTGTGCGTACTTGTTTGTTTCTTCCGCTTGTCTCCCTCAAGGTATTGTGATTGAATACTAGTCTCATCAATCGTCTCTGGTTGAAATAACATATATTGTCTATGGATATGAGGTATAAATGCACCCAAATAATTGATTAACATGTATCGACTTTTGAGAGAGACTCCCATATGAATTTTTCCCTTTGTGAATTCTATGGTGAACTCCTACACTGATTATCCTTATCTCTACCTGAAGTAATTCCATACTATTTTTAATTGTTTCTCATATCCTAATGGGTAACACTAGGATTTGATCATGTCTTTGAACACCTCTCAGACAATCATTGTTTTGCTTACCGCATCACTCTCCCACCACGCCAAAGCGTGGCCTTCAAGATTCAACTAAGAAAACGCAATATTTTTATTTCTAGTTACTTCATGCACGTTGAAGTATACTTCCATCTGTTATAGCCATTGGTTCAACTTGATAGCATCAACTTCTCCAACATATGGCTTGATTTCCATCTTGGCCTCCACATTAAAAGGTATATGTGCCTTACTATAGCTGCATTCTCCATCTCTAGCTCAATCTATCTTTAACTTATTTTATTCCTTCTTTGGGCCTTCATGACAAGCCTCTATTGATGGTGTTTCCTTGCACTTTGATGCCAATAGTTGTGACACCATCAATGTCAATGTGGCCAAACTTTTCTCAAATCGATCCAACCTAATCTTGGGATCTTCTTCCTAATCTTCTCCATAGTGTTCCCCTACCATTATTGGTCCTCTACTTTTCTCTATCTTTGACAACAACTCTTGTCCACTTCTTTTATAATCACTATGCGTACTTACCATACGAGTCTATCTAAATGCATTCAAAATTTTTCTCTTATACCATCTAATTCGTAAATGGAAGGCTTATAGCCTATCCATCTCACCAACACAAAAACCTATGAAAAACAACTATAATTTCATCTCTCTTTAGATAACAAAAAACTCGACCATCCAAGCCACAAGTCGACTTGGCTTAAAGACTGACCAACTGACCACTCAAGTCGAGTTGACCAAATGACAAGGAAGTCAACTACTCAGAAGTCTAGTTGGAAGTTGAGACATAAGTCGAGTCGAAATTCAAGTTGAGTAAAATAAACATGACAGACCAAAATGGGAGTCCAATCGACTAAATTTCAGGAAAATAAACCAAATGAAGGATCCTAGTCGAACCAAGGGAAAGTTGAGTCGTTTTCAAGTGAATTCGACCAAATGTCGAAGGGATAAGATAACCCAACGGAATGAGGTGACCAATGAGGAAACCAAACGTTCAACGAATGGGTTTGGTTGGCCAACAATGGAGGTAAAGGCCTAGGGGGGGATTTAATATTTAACAATGAATACAAAAATTTTGAGCGTGATTTTGGTAACCTACAATAGTTTAAAACATCTAGGGTCGATTTGGGTAACCCACAAAAAGTAAAAAAATGTTTGGAAGTCAAGTTTGATATTCAACAACAGAGGAAAATATTTGGGGAAATAATAAATGTGTAGACAACAACCTATTGTGAAGTATGGTCTACATATGACTTGTGGACAAAGGAAAACACCCTAGCAATGTCGAGAATGTGAAGTACGACCTATGGGAAAAGTGTGGACACTAGTTAGTGGAAAAATCGACTCTAGGAGTTAGAGAAAATCCCCAATGTCTCTTAAAACGAAATTAGCAACCCCAAGTAAATATAAATAGTCTGGAAGGAGGGTCATCGATTTCCAACTTCAAAATGGATGTGTGGCCATGGTTAAAGAGCGATTGGTCTCGCTTACAAGATTATGGGCATCGTATCAAAGGAAGAACGAACTCGAATCATAACCAACACGAATTTCTTCTTACAAATCCATACTAAGAGGACCATTAATTTTAATGCACACTAGTTATCATTTAAATTATAGTGTGATCATTTCCACTCACAAACAATGAAATCCAAATATAGAAAACACACAAACAAGACTCAAAATTTATCTTGGAAACCCAAACGGGAAAACCAACATTCTTTTGGCTTCGACCAAGCTCTTTATTATTCAACAATGGGAAAGTTACAAGCTCTCTAGTTCATCTCTATGCTCCTGAGTGACATCTGGGAAGCCTCTTTACATCGTTCACAGCCAAAGAACCAGTTGAAACACATATATATTTCTAAACTTTAGACTTTAAATAGATTTCATTCTCGTTTAAATAAAAACAACACACGCTTGATTCTAACCATTGATGAAGTGTTCCATTCAATCAAATGATCCTAATCTCTTAGAATTTATGGAGCCACCTACTATTTAAAGAGTCAAATCACTAAATAATACTTCGGAGTTTCAAGTTTCAGAGTTTCATACTTCAGGCGTTTTAACATGCCTCACCTTCAAAGTCCCGATACACGAAAAGTGTTTGATCCTAGTCACCATATACACGTACACCTCCCTAAGCTTTAACACATCACTGCGGGAAGAGGCACTTCGGGAAAATGACAGAAGATCTAACTTGTAAATCTACGAAATGTGAAGTCCCGAAATATTAAACCTTGGTTAATTAAACTAATCTCAATTAAGGGTAATTAATAGCTTCACACACTCGAAGTTTGGGTATTCACAGTCCATCGCATTCTAAATTCACAAAACCCGAACTCTCAAAATGTATTAAGCATTAAACAGAGTTAAGTAAAGATTAAAGACAATTAACAAGTAATTAATCACTTTGTACAAATTGTCCCCAACATATACAGGTGATGTACAAATTGTCCCCAACATTCAAACATAGTTATAATACCGCTTTCTTAAAGGAGTTCGATAAAGAAGAGTGCCCAAAAGGTGTAAAGAATTACCCTGACTTGATCAAATATTGGTGGGCACGCCCTGATAAATTCAGAACAAACACCCATGGCATATACACCATTACATCATTAGACTCTCATATGATGTATGTGGCCATGATGCTCTGTACAATTTTCGGGAGGGAAAACTCTTCCCACTTCCTGTTATCATGGGTATCGATCATGCACGAAGTTGCGGAGGGTTTTTCATTCAATTGGACCAAGATATTATCAAACAATTTGGCCAAAGAAATCACCGAATATCAGATGTTGAAAACCAAAGGACGACCTGCCCCATTTTACATGTCGGCATACCTTATGGATGCCATTTTTTTATGACATGTTTTCCTCTGATGGGCTGGAGCTGGACTCTGACCAATGTCGAACCAATACATCTTTATCATTTGAAGCTATAGGAAGATAAAGAAAAATATTTCTTCTATAAAACATTCAATTACGTGGTGGTGTCGATGCATGTTGCTATATATGGGTGCCCACCTCCCAGGATCTCTGACAAAATAGTGACCAACCTAGGGAAGATAGCGGATTGGTATATTGAAGATCATTTTTCTTATATCAGGGTTTTTGGTTGCTTGGTTCCTCCACATGCCTTGCCAAAGTTTCTACCAGACCGATTGGCGTGTTGTGAAGTAGCGCATCAGACTATTCTTGGGGTAATCAACAAGGAACTGAAGGCAGTGTAGAAAAAGGTATGGCCCACATTTCCCTTTCATATTGGCATGTTTTTGTTATTAGATTTCGTGCATTCAAAAGTAGAGGCCGTAGCCCTAGAGGAAATCAAACTTGTCAATATAGAATTCAAGAAACACAATCCTGAGAAGATCGTAGGAAATCACATGACCCTTTACAATTTGAAAATATACGAGCATGAAGATTCTCCCCAAGATGATATATTCCGATGAGCAAGATCCTATCGGGAAGTTTTAAGCCGAGCCCAATCTTTGTCTCCAGATAAGTTTGTCAAATTCTATAATTTCCAAAGGCACCGAAGAAATGGCCTTCTTAAAGTCTTGCAGGGAGAAACCCCAACACCTCCAGCTGCACAAAAAATTGAGGTCCAGAGCTTAGAAACAATGAACTCCAGTGGACAGGATGCTCAAGAAAATTTGGAGGATATTGAGGTTTTGACTCAGAAAGGAGACACCACATTCACAAATCCACCAAGTGATCAAGCTAAAGCTCAGACTGAGGCCTTGATAAAAAAGGGAGAAGAAAAACCACTGTCCACACTAGGCAAATCCACTACCGACATAGTCGAGAAACAACCATCCATCGAGATAGGCAACCCTTTCCAATCTATCACACCCTTACAGTTCAGTAGAGGGAACCCGAGCACCGAAGTAGTATTCATAGAAGATCTTACACCTATTTCAGGTGAAGAGATGCCCCCTTCTGATTTCTTCTTCAACAAGAAAAGGAGGGTTGTGGTAAAATGAGAAATTCACCAAAAAGAGGGTGCAATTGTCAAGAGACACAGGGTGCTATTTGATGGACAATCCTTAGAAGAGGCAAACTCCGCTACAGAGGTGGCAGGCTCACTGGGAGCTTTTGCAACAACAAACTAGTATTCAATTGGGAACCTAAAAGAACAATTGAAGCGGAAGGATCTGTTGTTGAGCCAATTGCAAAATCAAGTCAAGACTGTGGAACATAATTTCAAGAGTGAGATGAATAAGATTTTTGAGTATATTAGAGCCTGTGACAGACAGGAAATTCAACAGCTCAAATTCAGTCTCGACGAAATGCATAAGTCTCGACGAAATGCATAAGAACACATAGGCAAATAGAGAATGGTCCAGTCAACATGGAGAGTTTGTAAAATGACTACAGGCCAAAATAAACCTAACTGAAAACACGGCTGTAGATATGGCAATTTTCCAAGCTCATGCAATGGAAGTGTGCGAAAAACTAGAATCAACACAACAATGCCTTTTTAATAAGGTGGAAGCTGTCCAAAACCATTTTCGGGTGGTAGACCAATCCTTAAATAAAATTTTATTAAAGGAGAGAGAGGCCATCGCTGTTTGATCTACTTTTCAGGAGGAATTTGTGTCATCAACAAAATAAGAAGTAGTCATGGTTTCTAGATTGTCTCTTTCATAGCAAACTAGAGGCGATATAATATTGAAGACCTAGGAGGCTAACATAGCTGAAAGTAAAATATTAGCTAAGGAAGTGAAGAAAGCTTGTGAAGAAGCATTTAATTCACTCGAAAAAGAGTCATTAAGCCTCGACAAAGATAATATCTCTGAGGTTATGGGGCCAGTTGACATAGCAAAAAATCAACTTAATTTCAGAACAAACATGGAAGAGGCTCGGGCTGAAATCTTGTAGTTGAAACAGATTGATATTACCCAGATTCATAAATGGATAGTCAGTCCTAGTCTGCAACTACAGTATATATATTCAGAAGACAAGAGAATGGAATATAGGCTACCTCACTTAGAAAATAATTTGTATACTTTTGAGGCAAACGACACAACTGAACCTTCCAGATTGGTGGTGAAGTTTGTAGGAAAATGTGTATAATGTGTCGAGAAGGGGAAATCCATCACGTCTGGGAACAAATGAGACGACGTGGGAATTTCATGTATTCAGATTATGATTAGAGGCCATATGTTTCTGAGCTAGAGAACAATAAGGAGAAACATCTCTGCCAACATGGCGAAGAGATAGGGGAGATGCAAGTGAAGCGTTTCAAATTTCACATATTGTAATATTTAGTGTTTTAGAAATAAGGAGAATTCCAATCGCTTAGGGTTGAGATTTTTTTTTTATAAATACACATTTCAAAGACTTAACACATGTTGCTTCTTGCTATATTGTAACTAAGAAAACTTATCCTTTTGTGAGTATTAATACAAGTGCAAACATGGATTCCAAATTTTGTGCAGTTTGAGTTATGTGATTATTTTGTATTCCATATCTCTAGTTTTCTTTATGTTACTCCTTGGTAAGTGAGTGCTTACAATTTAGTATAACATCTACTGTAATCATAGTTTATTAGTTATTTGATAAGCAAGTATTTTTTCCTCTGTATTCACTGTAAGTAAATACAAGACCTGCAAGCTACTTGGATCGCTGTATCTTATATCCTTTCAAGGGTGCATTCTATATTTTCTTCTATTGTAAAAAAAGGTAAGATTCATTTGTCATTGATGCCTCATTTTGTTTAACAAATTTGTAATTTTCTCTCACATCACTTGATTTTATTACTCGACTCATACGACGAAACAAGACCTCTGTCCTGTTCAGTTATTAATTTCATTTAAGGGTTAATTCTTATATAATTAGCGGAAGAAAAAACACCTTTTAAAACATTCCTTAAATTCTTGATGCCATGACATTACTCTTTGAGCCTTAAGGGTAATCTCAAGAACACCATCGTTTTGGCGCCATTGCCAGGGACGGAGAAACAAAATTATTTTTCCCTGGGAGAATGACATGGTAAGTTTCTCTCTTTGATAGTGAACAAAGATTGAATACATTTATAAGGCTAAATTTTATCTTTCACTTGGCGAATCCACTATAGATAAACTGACATTCAGTAGAAAGAATACCAAGAAGAACCCAGACGATCAACAGACTATGCATGTATCTGTTCCTGAAAATCTATTAAAACCAAGGGGATACCTCAAGCAGACTGTTGCATCCACAAATAAGGTTTACCAACCCAAAAATGTGAAAACTAATGCTAAGGTTCCACTTGAACAGTCAACCTCGCAAGAAGGTTATACGCAAAGCCACTTCAGAGATACATCAACTGAGAATCTTGCAAATGAAACCTTAAACCCCAAGTTGGTTCTACCTAAGATTAAAGCCGAGATCGATTCAACTTCCCCCTTGACTAGTAAAGGTAAAATACCCCTTTCGATACCCCCTTTTATTGATATTCCGTTGGTCCCCGAAGTAAAGGTTTTAGCTCCCGAAAACTCTGAGGACTATATCTCTTATCCTGATTCAACTCCTGTTGGTTCTCTTATTTATATATCCTGTAAATCCGAAGAACCCGATCCTTGTTTCCATTTTCCCCCTTTTTCAGATTTTTTGTCTCCTAATGGTCAGTTTCCAGAACCTCCTTCACTTCATCCCGAGGCAGTAGAAAGGTCCCTAGCAGTTTAAGAAAACCCTCTCTTTAACTCCCGAAGTTCATCCCCTCGACATCATATGGTTGTTGTGGGAGGATGTGGCGTCGGAGGTAGTGCTGGAGGAGGAGGTGGTTAAGGACCACCACCTCCGCCCCCTAGAATTTTTTCCAAAGTGGCGGCCATATACACTCCTTTAGTCCTTCCCCCTATCCTTCATGATTTACCAGAAAATTGTATGAATAACTTACCAAAATTCACGGGAGAAGCAGATTTAACTGCCACAGAGCACATCAACTTTTTTGACCAATTCACTGATATCCTCAGCATTGAGCATGAGGATGTTTATTCAAGACTTCTGGTACAAAATTTTGAAGATCAGGTAAGAATCTGGTTTTGAGGGCTTTAGGTAGGTTCTATAGCATCTTATGACGTGCTAGAAAACGCCTTTTTAAGGCAATGGGGGAGAGAAGAAAGATCGCTTTTATTATCTGACAGAGTTTGGAGCTCTGAGGGAAAAGGCTTCCAAGTCAGTCCTAAAATTCACCCAGAGGTTTAATAAACTCTATCATAAAATCCCAGCAGAGGTCAAACCCTCTCAGCCCGCAACTAAGGTGACTTTCGTAGGGGCTTTTGAGCCCGACTTTTCCTTACTTTTGAGGGAGAGGAGATCGGTTGATCTCACCGGAATGCAAGACGACACCATCGAAATTAAATCAAACATGATGGCATCAGGTACACTAAATGCGGAGGTCGAAACGAGAACCAAAGAAACCAAACGCTTTAGGGAACAAGTTGGAACTTCCGGATATGGGAAGTCCACGGAGGACAAAATAGATGACATGGCTAAAATAATTACAGAATTATCAAAAAAAATATCCAGAATGGAATTAGGCCAGGCTAAACCTGATCCTTTTTCTAGGAGAGATTTCAAAAGGAATCCCAATCCCCCGGTCCAGCAGAGACCAGTAAAAAACAAAGATCAGAAAATCAAAGCTCCTTTCAAAACATAAAACTTTATGCAAAGCAATGATGTACAAGACTTTGAGGGGTTAGATGAAGACATTGACAACCTCAGTGATAACGATCAAGAACCTGTTGACGGGCAAAATTGATCGTCCGTCAACTGGGAGAGTGGATGCAGTCCGGGGTTGTCTAATAACCCAATCTATTTGGGATAACCCACCCTGACGGGTTTAGCGACTCTGTTAGCCGATCTAAGTCCTAAGGAAACAAAAGAAAACTACTCTAAATTAACTAATCTAACTAAAAATAACTATTAAAACAAACTAATAAACTAATCTAACTAAAAATAACTATTAAAACAAATTAAAAAAATCTGACTATTATATATACAATCTACTATCTGATACTATGCTAACTCTAAGAAATTAAATATCTAACTACTAACAAAAATAAATCTTATTCACAAATGTACAATATTTACAATTTACAGATTTGAATGAAAACCTGAAAACTCATTTGTATTCTGTCCTAAGACAGTGAGATCTATTGTCTTTTGATTTTTACGATTTTATGAAAAAAAAAAAAAAAAAACTATCTAAACTAAACAACTAATATACTAACTCTAACTACAAATCTAAACTACACATATATCTAACTAAACTACTTAAATTATACTAACAAATTAACTACCAAATAAATAACAAACTGACTTGAAGAAACGCTCTAGGTTTGTCCTGTATGTAATGATTGTCTTAGCTGATCGGAGGGAGGAAACCCGCACCGAATTATCCACGAGCTTCTCGTAAACTAGAAGCAGCTGTACTCTTCAAATAAAATTACAGGACAAACAAGACATAAAAATTTACAACAACCTTATGATTTATAAATCTTCACAGTTAGATAAATCTGTATGCAAAGATCTATACAAAATGATTCAATTAACGAAGAAGAGAAATCTGTGATTCATTAACTGAAACAAAGAAATTGCTGTACTTTTTAAAATAATGAAAGAAATCAGATATGGATAACACATTAATCAAATCATATCATCCTGCAATAGATTATGATAGCTAAAGTAGTCTATAATCAACTGCAAACTGATATGCATAAAACTTGAAACAAAAGTTTGATATATTGAAAGCGAAAGCTGTTACAAAACATCAACTCTCATCTCAGTTTGTATCATAAATCCATAACCTGGTTCTCCCACAAGTGAGGATGATCCTTATTACAAATAATAATAAGTATTTAAAGACCTCCCACAGGGTAAAACATCCCTGTGGAAGTTATCAAAACTGTTTACACAAAATCTGGGAAAATATCCCAAGTTTCTATCTCTAACTCAAACTAACAACTTAAAAATAAAACTGTATCACACAAATATCTCCTAGACTGCCACAACATGTCCAATGAAATTTGAATGTACCTGAAAGAGGACAAAAAAGGACAAGTTAAGAGAATATTTTGTTGATAGAATTGATAAAAATCTAATTCTAAAGACTAGCTAGAGAATCTTGCGATTCTGTAGCTGGTCTAAATCAAACACAGAATCGTATTAAAATCAATTCGAATTTAAAAAAAAATTAAATTCAAACCATCAAACCAACATTTGATTGCTAAAAGCATCATTCAAAATGACACTTGTATGCAAATTAATCAAACTAAATCAAATGATAACAGAGATGGATATGCTCTGTTTAATTCGTTATCACCAAATCGGGTGTACAGAATCATATTGGATAACCGACAGTAATGAAATCGATTCATAGACCAATTGAAATCAACACAAAAGGTTGCTTCAACTATCCACAAGATCACTTCGAATCCAAACCAAATTAACAGGATCACTTTCTCAAATTAATCGCACTATATTAAACATAACAAACAATCCATGCTATTAGCGAATCAAATCAAAACTGGTATGTAAATTATCACAAAGGAAATCATAACATAATTAACCGGTTGATAACAGGATCTATGAGACTCATCCAACGTTTGTTATTGCCAATTGGGGCAAACAAAATCGATTGACAGTCAACGAAATCATCATTCGAATTCATTTCAAATCGAACTATTAGCTGAGTTTTCTCATACGAATTCAACAGAGATAAAATATGTCGATCTGAGTTTAACAAACTTGTTTTGAAAATTAAAATCAACAGAGCAGCATCAAGTCTATTTTTGGTACGAATCCAACTCATAAAAACAATCGTGCTAACTCAAGATACGCAACAATCCAATCGAAACAAGAGCGAATTGAACAGTTTGTGTTTGTTACATCCATTATGAATCAACACAAATCCATGATTATAGCGAAAAGATTTTCGACACAGGTCAGATATAATCCAAATCCGAACGAGAATGTTGACAAAACAGAGTCGTTTTTCCAATTTAATAGACTACATCGTAATTATCAAGCCAATTCAATCCTATGAAATTGTTTCAAAAATTAAATCATAAAAACTAAATCAAGGTCGATGTGATCCAACCACAACGAAATCATATCAAATCAAAACATAGTCATGCTCTAATTTTAGCATAAAAACCTCCTGTTCAGGTCAGATACAAACAAAATCCAAGCGAAAGAAAAAACCATTGATTTCGTTAATTCGAATCAACAGAATTATTCAAAATGAATCAAACTCAGTGAAAACCAATCAATTGCTAAACTGGGCACGACCAAATCGTGTAACTAAATCATAACTTCATTTAATTTTAGCAAAACGAAAATAATGTACAGGATCCACAACATAACCGTTTTTTATATGGCTATGACAAAGTCATTTCGAACAATGGACAGAGCTATTTGAAAACCAAACTCAATTCATTATATTAATCCTAGCAATTCATAGAATGGAATTGATATCAAAATTCATACCTGGATAATCAACAGAGAACTTGGTCATGATAGTTTGGAATTGACGAAGGCTGTAGCCGATTCAACATTCCTAAATACGATGGAACCAGTGGTTTTCTGCTTCTTTTCATTAGCTTGAATCTTGTCCTTTTGGCTTGTCAACACTGTAACTTGGTTTTCCAACGATTTGATTTTGGACTGTAATAAGGGAACATCTGTATAGTAGTGTTCCAACCACACATTACATTGGTCGCATGACGACTGCTCGGGCTTCGAAATTGCAGGTGAGGGTTTGTTTAAAACGCCGAGGGTTTCATTAGGTATCTTGATCCCAGGGTAGCTAGGATTTTTCTTTAAGCATGGGGGAAAATTAGAAACAAAGTCATAGGGTGGCTCAGAGCACAGACCTTGGGAATAAGGATACTCACTAGCTAAGAAGCGCTCGACATCAGAGTCAGAATCTTCACTGAGGACGATGGGCTTCTTCTCAGCATTTGGCTTAGGTTTATTCCAGGCCAGTCTCGATATGAGTCGAGCATTCTTTTTACCTTTGCCGTCGACAGTAGGGTTACCCTTAACCTTCTTGCTCACAGGATTTTTTACAGCCTCAACCTTGTCTGTTATAATTTCCGGTAGGTCGATATCAGGGTTGACCGAGGGTTTGGGAGAGGGTAGAAGGGCATGAAAAGTCACGGGTGGCCCGACCTTAGTCTCACTAACCACAGACTTATCAACTTGGACAAAATCTGAATAAACAAAACCATTCCGAGAGAGAAAAGCTTGCCAACTATCATCGTGGAGGTTCAAATGATGAACGACGATGAGTCTGATCAGGCCATGGTGAAACAAGCTACTATCGGCCTTCTCTCGTTTAAACCTCTTAGCCATTTTATAAAGACTAC
>ML776595.1:170180-183619 GCA_009831015.1 Picea engelmannii | reverse complement strand
CGCATATGTGTTACAACTATGCCACTTCAATCAATCAATCGAAACCTTTGGTAAGTGGATAAACCATTCGTGCAATCAAAAGTTATGCCATAGTTTTAAAACCAAACACACAAATCGAAACCAATACCAAGTGTTGTATGAAATTATTCACACCAAGGGTTTAAACCATAACACCAATGCTTTTTCATATAATCAATATGCCAAGTGAATTGATCAAATAACATGTAAATCCAATTGCCAATGCATCACAACTCAATTACTCATGAAACGACATTACATAGTCAATCAAAGAATGTCAAATGAGTACAGATCAAAAGGGTTTTGCCAACTTCATAATGATAAGTAAAATGTAAACGCAATGGGCATATCGACAAGAATGATAACGACAATTGAGTGAATATTTTAATGCGACTTCGAAATACCAAGTTTTCACGCTTACAGTCGTGAAAACAAGAACAAAGGTAAGTGTGTAAATAACGCGAAAATAAAAGTGTCATTTATTTGAGAATTGCGACGAAAAATTAAGGTTTGCAAAACATTGGTGTAGGCAGCTTATAAGGACAGTAGTAAATGTGAATTGGCTGCCAACAATGGAGACACACTGGTAGAAGCAGTTATCTCTGCCAAAAGAACAAATTCAGATTAGGACAACAAAGATAATTCCGACTCAAAAACAAGAACCAAAAAATCGTATAAACATCATCATTAACCAACTATTCCAGCAGTGTTTTAAAAGATGAAAACATATAACATTCTTAAGACCAACAAGTCACGATATTAAAGATAAAATCTCCAATACTGTTGACAGAGCCACTGCTGCTAGCAGGCGTCCATAGCCTCGACAGGGTTTCCATTTAACCCACTCTGACATCTGTATCCTGCCAAGAAGTTCCAGATCAGAATAAAGGACATTAATAGGTTTCTTATTTGCAAATTTTCATATACCCGACATTGCTTCGCTGCCAGCGGTCCTGTTCAGTACCCCGATGAAGTTGTCTTGGTTTCATGCATGCATTTACCCGTTGCCAGCAGACCTGTTCAGCATCCCGATGGGTTTACAAGAACTTCCCACAGCTCTATTAATAATTTATTTTGTTTTTTCTTCTTCAAAGATATATAGTTGAGCGGGGTGACGCTGAAAACCATGATATTTTAACATTTTTTTTTCTTAGACCTCATCAGAATTTTTTAGAACTGCCCTTTATTAAGATCCAGAGATGGTTCATTTACAGAGCCAACTTCCTAAGGCAGGGAGACATCTTCTGAGTCATTCCCTTAAGGAATAGGGACAGCGTAAAAAAATAATAGATGATCATGACAAGCTTTACTCAGAGATCGAAATCAGTCAACTCCTTTTAAACAACAGACTTTTTGCCAACACAGATATAAATTTCAGAAATATACCATTGATGTTTATACCATTTTCTTGGCAGTTATTTCAGCGAAGGAATTTTCTGTTTTCTTTGTCTGAATAGCTCAGTATACAGGTATGTGTATTTCAAAAAAAAAAAAAAAAAACAAGCTGATAAACTCAAAGGGGAAATCAAAAACAAAAAACAAACGAAAAAACAAACAAAAGCAAAATATGTACATAATATACAAGGGTTGTTGTTAAGCAAAGTATCTTTTCAGGGCTTGTCCATTCACCGGATAGGTGTCAGGCTATCCTTCTAGATTTTGCAATCGAAAAGAACTGGGGCCTAAATTTTCAGCAATTAAAAACGGTCCAAGCCACAAATTTTGAAATTTCGTGTGCTCTCCCTTTCCCTCATGCGGTTTATCCCATTTCAGGACGAGATCACCTACTTCAAAATTCCTATCAGAAGCAGAGTTAGAATCGAACCAACTTTTAGCCAATAGTTGATGCTGATCTAACTTACGTTTGGCTTGGGTTCTTACCTCTTCTAGCTTCATCAAAGCGTTAATCCGGTTTTCCAAAGGGGGACAATTTTCTTCTTGGATTTTCTGCGACAACTGTAGTGAAGGGAGAAGAATGTGATGTGGCAGAATTGCTTCTCTGCCATAAACGAGAAAAAAGGGGGAGTTACCTACAACATATTTTGGTGTTACCCTATCAGCCCACAACGCGTTTAACAATGCATTGTGCCAATTTTTGTGATTTTCAACCACCGTTCTCTTGATGATTTTAATCAAGTTCTTGTTTGTCGATTCTGCCAATCCATTGCCCTGGGGGTAATAGCTAGCAGAATACTTCAAGTTAATTCCTTTTTCCAAAGCGAACTCGCTCATCTCAAGAGAGGAAAAGTAAGAAGCATTATCGAATACTAAACAGTCATGGATACCAAAACGAGTGATAATATTCAAATTTAGAAAGACAATTACTTGATTGGTGTTGACGGTTCTTAACGCAACAACTTCAGACCATCGGGTAAAGTAATATGTGGTTGTCACAATAAACTTGTGATTTTGTGAGGACGGGGGGTTGATCGGACCTATGATATCAAGGCCCCACTGCTGAAAATGAGAGTCTACTGAAACAGGCTGCAAAGGAAAGGCTGGTTTTTGTAACCGCCCTGATGCTTTTTGACAAATGGTACATTTACGACACAAAGCATGGGCGTCTCTAAAACGTGTGGGCTAGTAATAACCGGCTCTTAAAACCTTATGGGCAGTGGTGTCACCACCAAAATGACCACCAGCTTCTCCTGCATGCAGCTCTAGCAAGACTTTTTCTGCTTCGTCTTTTTCAAGACAACGCATCAGTACGCCGTCAAAACTTTGACGAAACATGATACCATTAACCAGATGAAAGGAGGCAGACTTTAATCTCAACACTCATCTTTTAGCGGGATCCAGGTGACGGGGGGCTGACCCATGTTCAAGACAGAATCTTATATCTTCATACCAAGGACTGACAGGGTTTTGTGCGCAACAAATTAGATTTTGATCTTGTTGTCCTAGGTTTGACGTATCACTTTCTTCTTGTTGTCCTGTTGCTGAATCAACGACTAAATTGCATAACCCTTGGCCTCTCACTATATGAGCTGGGGTGATTTCTAAGTCGTACTCCTGCAAGGAGGTGACCTAGTTAGCTCTCTTTTCACCTAGTTCCTTCTGCACTAATAGGTTCCTGACAACTGGGTAGGGGACAATGACTTTCGTTCTTGACTTCAAAAGATAGGACCGAAAGTGCTTGACTGCTTTGAAAAAAGCATAGGCTTGCCGATCTACCGCTGGATAATTAAGTTCAACACCTTTGAAAGAAGATCTCATAAAGGCAATGGGTGCTTCATTGTTCTTGGCATTCTTTTGGGTTAGGATGACGACATAGGAACGGTCAGAAGCAAAAGTGTAGAGTGTAAAGTCTTGAGAAAAATCGGGGCTCATGAGAGACAGAGCGTCTATTATGGCCTTATTTATTGCATTAAAAGCTTGATTTTCTAGGGGTCCCCAGTGATATTGGGTGTCTTTCTTAATTAAGTTTTTCAAGGGTCTGATCATTTCGGAGAAACTGGGGACAAATCTTCTCACAAAGTTAATCTGGCCTAAGAAAGACTGCATAGATTTTTTGGATGTAGGAGGGGGAAGTTTCGCGATGACTTGAGTCCTTTCGGGGTCGATAATCATCCCTTCACTTGACACAATAAATCCAAAGAGTTTACCCTGTTCTACTGCAAAGATGGACTTTTTAGGATTCAAGGAGATGATGTATTTACAACATCGCTATAGAACGGCTCGTAATTGAGCTAGATGATCTGTTTTTTTTTTAGAAAAAATGGTAACATCATCTAAGTAAACTAAAATTGACTGATTGATTAGGCCTCGGAAAGCAATGCCCATTTCTCTCTGAAAAGTGGCACCGACATTAATCAATCCAAAGGGCATTTTTCGATAACCATAAGTGCCCCATGGGGTACGGAAGGTAGTTTTAAGTTGGTCTGGTGGAGACATCAGGACTTGGTTGTACCCCGAGAAACCATCCAGTAAGGATAGCCTCTCAGAACCAAATACCTTTTGAAGGATCTGTTCCATTTGTGGGATAGGATAGTTGTCTTTATCAGACGCTCTATTAAGGTTTCAGAAATCGACGCAGAGTCGGATTTCCCCACTTTTTTTCCGGACTGGGACAAGGTTAGAAACCCATTGAGTGTGCCTAACAGGAAAAATTATCTTAGCATTTAGGATCTTATTCAATTCCTTTTGAATGGTCGGTTCGAGCTTAGGGTTCATTTTCCTCAGTTTTTGTTGAAAGGGTAAGGTTTGGGGCTTCATAGGAATGACATGTTGTATGATGTTAGGATCGAAAGTTTTAAGGTCGTCATATGTCCATGCAAAAAAATATTTAAATTATTTGAACAATTTAATAAAGGAAATTTTTTCTTGTTCAGAACATCCTACCCCTAGATTAATGCACTGCGGATTGTCCTTAGTTCCTAAGTTTACCTTTTCATAAGATAACGAGGAACTATTGGTTTTACAGTTGACCGAATTTTTAAATTTATCTTGAAGATCATAAAACTTCTCTAATCTAACTACAGATTTAGGGATCGAGTTTACCATGTCCGATGAAGATTCAGGAGTTCTCGGATCTGGTATTACCGTGAAATCGCGAAATTGTCATCATGCGTGCGTTCGTCTATCACTGCGCCTTGAAAAGTTTCTTCCATGTGTAGAAAGTTAATAATATGTTGATCATCGTCAAAGACTCTCCAGTTCGTGATGTTGTCAGGTACTGATGGTCTGAACAACAATTCGACGGAGAATGCATCTGGGGACAAGCCTTCTGCAGGAAGAAGTTTAGAAGCTACGTTAGCTAATAGATCTGCTTCAGAGTTATTCAATCTAGGAATAGAATTTATATTGAAAGCAGAAAATTTATACATTAAATTCCATACCTCAGATTGGTAGCTTTTAAGATGCAGAGACAAACAGTGGATAGAATATCTTACCTGTCTAACCACTATTTCAGAGTCGCCAAAGACGGTCAAATTTTGAATGTTCATATCCAAAGATTTTATGAGACCTTGCAGTAAAGCCTCATATTCTGCAGTATTATTAGTACATTCAAATTCCAACCTACATGCAATCAATGTTTTGTTACCTACCAGATCGATAATGATGCAGCCTGCGCCAACTCCTTCTTTGGACTTTGACCCGTCAAAATAAAGAGACCAAATTTGATTTCCATTGGGTACATGAGATCGTTGCGTAGAAGCTGTTAGCTGCACATATGCTACAATCTCGGACTGTTGTTCTGGATTGGTGATAGCTGAAGCCTCGGCCATGAAATTTCTGAAAAAGGTGTATATCCCTTGTACTTCGGGTGAATCAACAGAAGATGTAAATGGTTCGTTGGGATCGTTCAAATCTGTGACCGTGAACTTAAGGTAGTGTTCACGATTTACCTTGATCTTGTTGGGTTTTCCGTTCTCTGGAAGCCATAGATGAGACCAATCTATCGCGAAATAACCATGTAGCTGCTCTGACCAGTCCCTGCTTAAAAACATACCATACACTTCTGTAATATCCACAACAATAATATCAATAACCTAATGAACCTTGGGGTTAGACGATAATCTAATAAGCACATTCTTTAGTTCACCAATAACTTTAACATTGGTCCGATCAAGTTGTATGATTTTTAAAGTAGATGGTTCAACTTCGGCGTTAATCTTCTGGCATACAGACCATGGAATCACATTGGATGATGCTCCTGAGTCTACCATACAATTGTGCACATTTCTATTAAAGATTTCGAAAGTTAACAAAAATGGAGGTACATTTTTGCGAGTACTAAGGGTGGTAGCTTGTGGCTTTTTACTCGCAGTTTCTAAAGCTACTTTATCTACATTATTTACATTATTTACATTACTTACAGGAAGGCTTCCTTTATCTTGAGGATCAGGGTTGTTTTTAGTGGAAGTCTTCTGAGGAACCTTGTTCTGCACAACCTTGTTACCACTTGAATTACCATTTTTGCCATTCTCTGAGATATTCTGTAACATTTTTTGTAGCAGAAATGGAAATTTCAATAACTCATAAACATAAATGTTAGCTCTCAACTTTTTAAGATCTTCAACTACATCATAATCTAAGTTGGGGTTCACATTACTCTGTTTAGTCTCAGTTGATTTAGATTTCTTTGGAGGCGAAGTTGTAGTGTTTTCGGTAGAAGGTTTGTTTGCTGTCTTACTCCTGGTATTATAGGGATGTACTGTCTCGAAGTTAGCTTGAAAGATGTTATCCGAGAAGTGTCCAAAAATGTTTGGAGAAGACTCATCTTCTTGAACTGTCTCTTGTTCAACTACCTCCTCAGGAATCTCAGGAGGCATCAAGTTATCTTGGGCTTCTAGAATTGTTTGAAGGGCGCATTGCATAATTTCTAGATTAAGGCCTTCGGTGGTTGGATTAGGTCGGTTGGTGGGAAAAGGCTTCCGAAACGGGGTTTTGTAAGGCCCTTTGCTCGAAGAATCTTCTTCGGTCGTCCTTTTTAAGTCTATAACTTGATTTGACAGTTTTTGAACAACTTTAGTTAAGTTTTCTAAATCAGAGCTTTCAGGTTGTGTTTTACTTTGAGTGGGTCTGGGGAGGATTTCGATCTTCTTTTTGGAATAAGAACTAGTCTCTGTTTCGTTGCTAGTAGAGTCTTTAAGACTAAGTATGTCTTTTTCAATCTGGCTGGCCTCCTCGAAGGCTTCTAACAACGTGGCTTTCTTAGATTGTTTAACCCAAATAGATATACTTTGATGCAAAGATTTAGTGTAGTATGCTATTATAATATTCTCGGCGGGCATGGAATCCGTAGGGATTCGATTTTTAAGTGTTAAGAATCTTTGATTAAAGTCTTTAAATTTTTCTTTTGGGTTCATTCTTAAGTTAGAAAGGTCCATGACTAGGACTTCCGGAGGCTTACCGTATCCAAACTTTTCCAAAAAGCATGACTCAAACTTTTCCCAAGACACGATGGTGTGGGGTTGTTGGGAAAAGTACCATGTAGATGCATTGCCCTCGAAAGTATAGGGGAACAACCTACAGACAACGTCTTCATGTTCGACATTGCGGAGTCTTATGGCTAACATAAATTTTTTAATGTGATCTTCAGCGATCTGTTTTGAGTCAGGGTCAAACTTGGGAAGCCATTTCTCCGGATGTTTAGGTAAAGGATGCTGAGCTCCAGGTACAACTACGACATCCTGGTCAAGCCAAGGTCTAGCAGGGTTGTTCTGATTTTCCATTGGTTTAGTGGGTGTGGAAGGCTGAGAAGGGGAACTGCCTTCGTCAGAGGAACCTCCTCCAGAAGAGGAAGGATATTATGGAGGTGGTGAAGGAGGTATCCCAGATCCTCATGAAGCAGGATTTAGGATTGGATCTGTGGGATTCACAGTGAGGTTCGTGCCTCCGAGTTGTTCTCTGATATCAGAGAAATCCAAAGGTTGGTCCAATGGATGGTTAGTTTGCCTCAAACGGGCCAAGGCACTATGAGTTCTTATAAGAGATTGATGGACAATCTCTTGTATATCACCACCTGTAGGATTAGGGGTTGCTGGCTCAACTGTGATCCGTGGATCGTCGGTTGATGTGGTTGCTGTTTGAAGGGGAATATTTTCGTTCGAATGTCTTCTAGTCACTATAGGTGAGCGATTAGGTGGTGGAGGAGTCTTGCGACCGCCTCGTGCCATTAATTAATTTCAGGCCCTCCTTCTAGTGCCATTTATTGACGGGCGAAATTGACCGTCCGTCAACTGGGAGAGTGGATCCGGTCCGGGGTTGTCTAATAACCCAAGCCGTTTGGGATAACCCACCCTGACGGGTTTAGCGGCTCCATTAGACGATCTAAGTCCTAAGGAAACAAAATAAAACTACTCTAAATTAACTAATCTAACTAAAAATAACCATTAAAAAAAACTAATAAACTAATCTAACTAAAAATAACTATTAAAACAAACTAAAAAAATCTGACTATTATATATACAATCTACTATCTGATACTATGATAACTCTAAGAAATTAAATATCTAACTACTAAAATAAATAAATCTTATTCACAAATGTATAATATTTACAATTTACAGATTTGAATGAAAACCTGAAAAACTCATTTGTATTATGTCCTAAGACAGCGAGAGCTATTGTCTTTTGATTTTTACGATTTTATGAAAAAGAAATAAAATAAAAACTATCTAAACTAAACAACTAATATACTAACTCTAACTACAAATGTAAACTACACATATATCTAACTAAACTACTTAAATTATACTAACAAATTAACTACCAAATAAATAACAAACTGACCTGAAGAAACGCTCCAGGTCTCTCCTGTATGTAATGATTGTCTTAGCTGATCGGAGGGAGGAAACCCACACCGAATTATCCACGAGCTTCTCGTAAACTAGAAGCAATTGTGCTCTTCAAATAAAATTACAGGACAAACAAAACATAAAAATTTACAACAACCTTATGATTTATAAATATTCATAGTTAGATAAATCTGTATGCAAAGATCTATACAAAATGATTCAATTAACGAATAAGAGAAATCTGTGATTCATTAACTGAAACAAAGAAATTGATGTACTTTTTAAGATTGAATACACATTATTCTATATGCAATCATATTATGAGTTTTTCCTTGGTGGTCTGATATGAGAGGCAATAGTATAGGTATATTTAGACTAAGGACAATACCTAGAATAACACAAAACTAGGTTATGCAATTAAAAAATTATGTGTCTTTGAGGGATTACCTGGTACATAATTTGTCAAAACCATAGACAATTAGTCCTATAGAAGAAATTAAAATATCGATAAGATTGTGAACTATTAAATAATTAGTTGCAGAAGTATTTGGTCAGTTTCTCTTTAGAAAGAGGAGAATAGGGTTATGTTAAGAATAAGTCCAAGGCTTTAGAAGGAGGATATCAAGGTTATTTAGATGCAGGAAATATAATTTTTTTCTACCCTAGTAGCTTCATCGTTTAAATATATTTAGATGCAGGAAATATAAAGTTTTTCTACCCTAGTAGCTACTACCCGTGGGGATTTTGTGGACAAGCAACAATGACAATGGAAACCTATAAAATTAAAAAAACAATAAGCTAAAAAATAAGTCGGAATGCCCGCACAGTGCGCACCTATAATACAATTACCCAATGAATGTTTTCCCTGCTATCCATGTAGTTATCTTGTTCATTTTCACTATTATACACAAATCCATTTTTTTCAACAATGAGATTTCTTTTCCACCAAAACAAAAAACACTGCTATGTAAATCTAACAGATAAAAATATTATATAATTAAAATAAATAACCATACACTAAACATCAAATTAATATCAATATTAAAAAGATGAATAAATAATCAAATTAAGATAGGTAACCATGTGATAAACATGAGGCTAATTACCACTATTAAAAACAAGGGAATATGTAGAGCATCAAGTCCCTTTTTGACATCGAGGTAGTGCTTCCTTGCAAGTAATGTCAGAGACTAGTCACCATTTTGAATATGCAACAAACTGTTCAAAGCTACGAGATAAGAAAAAAAGTAACTCTAAATGTGAAAAGCAGAGAGATATCCGGTTTATGAAGATTATACATATTTCAAAATAGAATAAATGCTAGCATATTCAACCGTGTAGAAAGTTGGGACCTAGGGTATATAGTGATTCCATTTCCCTTGCTTGCTTTGTTTTTGTTGTTCTGTGTATTCAACCTTCATGCATATACACATCGTTTAAATATCTGAAATTTGACTTCAAGTTAAATTTTGTATCTGAACTTTCATCTTTTTCTTTAAAACAAATTAACATGAGTAGCTTTGCAATCTACAGCTTCATTTCTTCCACTTAGGGTATTGTCGATATTTTTAGCTCACCTCTTTATCATTGTGCAGTGCACTGGAGTTGTCATTGAATCTTCCATTGTGTAGGGTGGAGGGGAAGGTGGTGAAGATAACATTTCTTTCTAAATATGCCAAGTTCCTGAGCTCTAATTTATGTGTCTGGTGTGAGGGCATGTAGATGGCCACGACTAGCCATTGATTGTATCTCCACACCATTGAATGCAGTGACATCACCTCAACTGCATCATTCATTAAAACTTTGACCTCGATTGCATTCATTCTTTAAAACCTCTTTCGACTACATCATTTTTTAAAGCAAGTGGTCAGAGTCTGTTAGATACCGCCCAAACTACCATTCACAAATTTATTTATTTTTAATTCATTTTTTAATCCCGAGAATTAAAAAAAAAATTGCATACACTAGGGAAATTAGGTCACATCATCTAGCTCTAAATGAATAAAAAATTTGATTTGTAATATTTAGTAAATACCAAAATAAATTTATTTAATAAAATAAATCAAATTAATTAGACAATGGAAGGAAAACTTAAGTTATAGTTACAAATTCAATTGAATAATTTAATGCCAAAATGGAAAACTTAGGTTATCGTTACAAATTCTATTGAATAATATAAGGTAAAAGTAATTTTGACCGCTATGCAAATGCTATAGTCCCTCACCTAGGCAGGGACTAACAAGAAATTTAACTAAGAAGATATAGTTTTATGTTGGAAATAATTTGTAAAGTAAGACATGTTTGGCCCTTGTGAAATAACATGTAGAAAATGAATATCCTTCCTAGAACATCCAATGTCATAAGATGTGCAAAGGAGCCTTCACAAACCCTTAACACCTTAAACTAAAAAGGTTCTATTCTACCAAATTTATGAATTTGCGATACAATATGAGCTATTGCTTTGCTTCATAATAAAAAGATGTCTAAAAAGGAAAGTAAACACTTCAAATGATGATGATGATGATGATGATGATGATGTTGATAATGATTAACATCCACTAAGACTGAATTGGTCTATCGGACATTAAGAGGGTAAGTGATTACTTGTGATTCTTTAGAATTTTGTTTATGTGCTCTAAAAGCATTAAGAGAAGTTTCCAAGATCGCCATATTTTTGTTGAGTTAAGAGGTTAGGAAGGTTGGTAGTGTGACAAATATTTTGAAAATGAGATCTAATATTGGTATAGGCTAGACAATCTAAGAGAACGTGCTTTTCATATTCAACCTTCTTAGTTTCACAAAGGTGACACACTCTTTCATCCTATGGCATTTTAGGAATTGACCAACACCCAATTTCACTATGGAGCTCGTGACAATTTGTTCTTATCTTAGCAATGTTTATTTTTTTCTTTACACTTGGAAAAACAAATAGATAATTTTGATCCTCTAGATTAGGGTTGATTACATCCTTATAATACCTTAATTTTCTTTTTTCCTCCAACTCTTTATCACACCACATTTTCTCCTTAAATTTTGATTGAACTTTTTTTAATAGTATCTTTATTCTGTAAAATGGTTTCTTCCATGATTCCCCAATAGTTTATCCAAGACCGGGCATCTTTATGCCATCCTCGCTTGAGTCGATGGTGGTTATGACTCGATTTTGAAGCAATTTTAGGAAGTGTCTTGTCTTTCATGTTGTTTAACTTGTTCTTATACATTAGGTATCTAGTCATAGTCATTCTCTCAATGGGGGAGAGGCTTGTTTCTAAGAGGAGGATGGGATAGGGCGTATTTCCTAAATAATTTTGAGATTAAAGGTTATAAAATGCTTTTGTATTTGCTCTATCTTTCTCCGGGATTCATGAGAGATACTACGGCCCTAGACTTCACATCCATAAAGAATAACAGGTATAACAAGAGTCTCAAAGAGGAGTTTCTTCTTATCCCAACTCCAAAGATCAGTTGATTTACAATTGTTTTCAAGCCCATAATAATCTTTGATAAACTTAAAATATACATTTTAATAAAATTATAAAGTTAAAATTAGTCAACAAAAATTATTATATATATGTTAACCTTATCTTTAAATCTATTTAGCATGAAGGCTTTTACACTTAATTTTTTTTATTCTTCCCAATGTTTAATATATTTAAGATGAAAATTATTTTATAATAGTACACATTTGATACCATAGAAACAAATTAACCAGAATGCTTCTACTCTTAAAACCATTATAAATGATAAATTAAACTCTAAATAAATTTATCATTAATAATAAATAACTTTAATCAATTTTAATAATTTATGGTAGTATTGAGATTATGACATATTTTTCCATGTACACTAAGTCCTTTCTACGATGATACTCCCCAATATGACATCGACCTAAATATTTCAAGCAATCTTTGGTTACTTAATGTCAGAAACATATTTTAAGGGGAGGAAATTAATAAGCCCTAATATTGGCTCATTACCCCTTAATTGGGGCATATTACATTAGTAATGTTATTTGATTTATGTCGGCTTTATTCCATTAGTTGTAATTATACCTCCTAGTCTCCTATATATACCAAGGAGACATTTTCATTTGGAATCATCTTGTACTTGAATATTTATGTGGGGTAAAAGGAGGTTGCCCCCTCGAAGAGGCTTATTATCTGAAATTATCTCTTTTTCAAGGCGTTGAGTACTTATTCTGAGGTTTTTCTATGCTATATTTATGTTTGGTTCCTAACATATGGTATCATAGCTCAAGGTCTTGGGGTTTCGCTGCTCCATCTGAGACACCTTGGAATTTTCACTATAACTGTTTTTCTACAACGTTTCAGAAGGAACAAATTGGAGGATATTTAGTACACAGATCAAGGTACGTTGGGTTAAAATTTTAGCTCCTTAGGCATTATACTTTCGGAGATACAACCTATACAAGATAGGGTTCTAGAATCATCCTGAACTGAGTCATTGTGGAATTTTCGCTATAAAAACTTTTCTGTAATGTTTCAGACCCTGAACGCTGGAGGCTATTCATAGAAATTAGTAAAGTATACGTGGTAAAACATTCCTCTTCTGGGTCATCTTACATTTGTATATATACCCTGTGGAAGATAGGGTATCTGACTAGTCCCATTGACTAGTCTCAAGAAGGTTTTCCAGGTAAAAAAATCATAACTTATTCCTAGAGTATCCAAATTGAGTGGGACCAATTTCATTGGACATTGGACAATCTGTAGTATTTCTGGTATGAGTTTCAAAATTTTATGTCAATTATTTTGTCCAGGGAACACTATACAAGTGAGATCTCCTGGAAAGTCCAAAAATCAGCAAGTTGTGGGGAAGTTACCATAAATTCCACTTGGCACATCCAATTTTGATCAGACCTGTGGCATTGTAGAGAAGAAATATCAGAGAACTACATAAAATAAAGTTTCATACCCAGAAAGGCCAAAACTTGAGATATAAAACAAAAGAAAGATTGTCTAGCAGAACCACCTCAAAATCAAGATTCAAAAGTGATACTTGGCCAACATGCCATCCAAAAAGGGAACTTCTACACCAAATAAGCCTCCAGACAATCCTACTTGGACTCTTGATGAAGGTGAAGAAATGCGTAGGGACATAAATGATTTACAAAATAAGATAGTAACAAAAGATGAACTACAAGAGATGGAAGCTAAG